>MUZC01000492.1:634345-655261 GCA_002072015.1 Radix auricularia
TATATATATATATATATATACACACATCTTCCTTTTGAGGTGTTGTTTGTGTTTAAAAAAAATGTACACATGAAGTCAAAAGTGTTGCAGGATATGAAACATGTTGAATAATTTGAATAATTTAAAATAAAAATGCTCCATAGAAAAAAAAACTAAACAAAGATGTCTGACTAAAGTAATGCCTCTTTAAAATGAAGTTTTTGAAGTTTAAGAAGAAATGCCTTAATTAAATGCCCATAGCAATGTGAAATACCAGGAATAGCATTTCGGTTTAGGAGTTTGCTTTTACTGTGTAATCTAACGTATCACATATTATACATACATATGAGTATAAATTATGTTACTTTTATATTTAATAAATGCAATTAAAAAAGCAGATTAAATAATGACAATTTATATTTAGATTAGATTTATAATATAAACTTAACTGTTTAAATATTTTTAAAAAGCAGAGGGGAACTTTATATTTGAATATATATTGCTCAGAGATGTCCAAAAAAACATAAACATTTAAGTAAAAACTTGTAAATCCTTTAGTGTAGTTTCTAATATAAAAATGTAATGATATGCACACATTATAAATTCAAAAAATAAAAATTGTTTTTTTTAAAAAAAGCATGAAATGAACTACATCAAAAAACAATGTCATATTGCTAGTTTTGAACCGACTCCGAACAGAGGTCAAAATTAAGCACACAATGTTGAGGATGAACACAAATTAAAGCAATCTAAAATATTTCTTGTTTAACTAACTAATCCAAGAATTGAGCTTAGCTTGCTGAACACAGGAACCTGCCTCATTTTTTTCTTCAAGCCAGTTTTTAAAAATCTCTTCCATTTTCTGTCGAGCAGCAGGGTTTCCATTATTTACAGTTGGAAGAATTTTCTTTGGTTTTAAAAACTGCACAAATCTTTTCAACTCCAGGAAACTGCTATGTTCACTGTAGGGGACACCTGATAATGAAAGGAAAAGGTGATAAAATTAGTTCCTTTAAAAATAAACAATCATTGAAGATAAAAACCTTTTAATAATGGGATTAGATATAATGATACAACTCTTTTTTTTTTTGTTTTTTGATTTCCTAACTTCTGCCTAATTATGATTTTTTTTTGTGGCTATGTTTCAGATCATTTTAATTTACCTCATACAACAGTGCTCTGCAAAAGAGGTTGGCCACACCTGTTTAAAATTGTTTTAGTCAGCAGTATATACTTAAAGTGGAATTTCTTTTCCAGTAACAAAAAAAATCTAGCCATTTTTCATTTTATTATCTGCATTGTTTTTTTTTGTGTATGTCCTTGTTCTTATAAATCACAAGCTATACAAAGTTGCGTTCTCCTACCATACAGTGTGACTCCATTTTTACTCCACTTAGGTCTCAACGTTTCCAGGGATATAATCTTATCACTGTGTGTCCATCCAGTTGGTTGAAAGGCAAGCACAGTTTTAAAATGAGAATGTTTTCTTTGATGTTCAAATAAAGCCTGAGAGATTAAAAGCAAAGCCAAATTGTCATTTGTGTTGGTCAAGTGGGAACAAAATGAAACACCAATTTAATATTAGATGTTTAATAAATTAATTCATAATTAAATAAACCAAAGCACAATTTGTAAATTAAACTATACAAAATTAAAGGTAAATACATTTTTTAGAACTCAAACTTTAAATTGCAATAAATTTTTTAATTTGGCAAATTTATCATCTACTGCCTTTTCAATCTAATAAAATCAAAAGAATTGTTTCTTTTTAATTTCTTTTTTACCTCTTGATTAAGTTTTCCCATGGGAAGAACATGGACTTGTCCTTGAGACCAGTCAAGAGTTACTCTAGACTTGAGATCAGCATCATCCAGGCATTCTAAGACTTTTTTCTTGTCACTCATCACACATATCTTAGTGTTCAGGATTTTGGCAATTGCTTTAATAAAGGGAAAAAAATAATAATCTTATTGAAATTTTTGGATTATCAAGCTGGTTTTAAAAATTTATTTTATCATTTCAATTATAAAAATCAGGACCATTATCTTTAAAAAAAAAAAATTAACTTCAAAGAAAGAAATTCATAAATTCTAGTTAGCATTTATAAGATATTATATGAATTATATACTAACCAGTGAAGATTTTCTCCTTTCCTATGGTATAAGCACCACACACAATTAATGTGCTTGGGTATTGAGAGACATGTTTCAATACAAGGGACACAACAAAATTAATAACTTCACTCTGGGCTGGGAAAGCGTATGAAGGGTTGCAGTACCTATATTTTATATGATGCATAACATAAAAGCTAATTTAGACTTTTACATTGCAGGAAAAAGTATTTTTATCTCATTTAAATAAAAAAAATTCTACTTCAACTGTAATTTGTGAAATAAAATACCATAAATAGGATAGTAAAATTTTAACAACCAAAAAAAAAAAAAAACAACAATTTCTCACGTGGTGTCTAAGTAAAGCTCAGATATGGTCACATTTCGTAGCATTTCATAAGTCTCCATTTCTGTACAAGCACGAAAATCTCCAGTGTGAAGTATTTTCCTCCCGTCTTTAAGCTCAAATAAAACTATGACAGCCCCTGGACAGCTGAGAACAGAAAAAGGTGCTGTAGCAAAAATTATGATTTGATTTTAAAAAATGTATAATAATTATTTGCATACTGGTGAAGTGCTTGAGTTTTATCAAATAAAAGTAAAATAAAATTTAAAAATATCATGGAACTCACTGGTTTGCTTCCATTAAAGTCAAGGTAGTTCCAGCTACTTGGCATGGCTGCCACATAGGTAAACGATTTATCCATCTACCGTCAACACCAATACGACTCTCTACAAGGTTACCAGTCACCTGTCATTGTTTTTCCATTAAAGCAGTTGCATTTTAAAATATTTTCTAAGTTCTTAAAGAAGACTTTTCTCTTTTAAAAAAAACTTTAAAATTACTTACTATAATTACATTATTATTGTAGTAAGTTTAGTAAGTAAACTAAAAAATATTCTTTTTTGCTTTTACATTATTAAAAATGCTGCTCATCACAAACATTTCTTTCTTTACCTGACTGCAGTAAATGGGCTGGGAAAATTTTTTTGTAAGTCCTCCATAATGGTCATAGTGAAAATGTGTGAGAAAATATGCCTGACAACCTGGAATAACTCCATAACGAAAGGCATCAACGGTGATTGAGGTATCTGACGTTTTCATGAAATAAAATTAAAATGTTAACATTTTTTTTAAAAAAATTTGTTTAAACAAATTAAAAATGGTTTCATAGTATTACATTCAATTTTTAAAATCATACTAAGTAAATGGTAGTATATTAATCACCTGGAATTTTCTTGTAAAAAGGACAATATCTTTTCTTGCTATTTTCTATCTGGGGTTCAGTCTCTTGAACATAGTCACTTGATTCCAAAGAGTGTTGTGCCTTGCCAGCACCCCTCGTTGTAACTTTGCCAGTAGTCTTGGTTAACAACTGCTCTGATTTTGATTGATGGAGACTTGGCCGAGAAGATACATTGTGGAAGATGTTGCTGG
Source organism: Radix auricularia (assembly GCA_002072015.1). NCBI lineage: Eukaryota > Metazoa > Mollusca > Gastropoda > Lymnaeidae > Radix > Radix auricularia. Next base: position 637,874 of record MUZC01000492.1, read on the forward strand.
AACTCTTACCCATGTGTGAAGTTTTAGATTTAACCTGTGTTGTTGCACTGAATCCAGGTTTTATATGAAAGAAGGAATGTAGGGAGGTTTGCTTGGTGGCTATTACCGAAGGAACACAAGTAGGTTGGTCAGCAAGAATGTTGTCTTTTATCCCTGACCTAGGTAGAGTCAGAGAGCCAGCTGAGGCTGAGCCACATCCTAGGGAAACAAGGTCACTTTTTACTTTTGATTTCTCTGCTGGGAGAGATTCATTCAAATTTGTGTTAGATGTGTTAGTTACATAGATGTTCCCATGATGGGCTGATGCATCATTTGTTTCCATTTCATCTATGCATTCTGCACCATCACTTAAATCAAAGAGGTCTGTGTCGGAATCACTGAAGAAGCCACCACAGAGCTGCTCAGAAATGCCATCAGCCTGCGACTCTTGAACTGCCTCTTTATGAACAACAGAGTTCCTACAAATGACTTCACCATCACATTCTTTTAATTGTGAAGTTGAAGAAACTACTTGTAAGAGATTCTCCTGAAAATTATTATGGGTACCATCTAAATCACAAGCTTGTTTTTCCTTCATAATTTCGTTGACAATTTCCTCTGTTATGCTGCTTGGGTTAAATATTTCTTTGTCATCTTTACCGTTAAAAATGTCTTTTTCATCTATAGCACTATATGATCCTGGGGCATCCTCTGTTTTTACACATTTATTGGAAGTTTGATTGAGGTTTGTTGCTTGAACAATGTCTCTGCTTATAAACATGAGCTCATCATCCGTGAATTTGAGATCATCTATAGACTCTGAACTCTTCCTTTTATGTGGATGCTTTTTAGGGCTAAAAAAATTAGGAATATTGGATTTAGAGCCTTGGGCCGAGTTATGACTTTTATTTGACGATCCTTGTTTTCGTGGAGAACGTTTTTTAGGTGTTAACTTTTTAGAATTAGGTATTGAAATAATTTTCTTAGTACTAGATATCGCTGGGGACTTTTTAACAGAGCTGAAACTTTCATAATCCAACAAATCAATATCAATAACTTCTTGATTGGAAAAATTTGGGCTCTTAGGAAGAGGTTTTTCACTTCTTTCAAGTGAGAGCGATTTCCTGGAGTCATGTCCTGGTAAATAAAATTGAATTACAGATTAGTAAATTTACAATAGATATATATTTTTAAAACTTATTGGGTTACATTATTGAGATATTATAATTTGGTAAGTTATAATTTTCTGACATATGAGATGAAGCTGTATAATGTCTTATCTATACAGACGCTCCTTCTAAACAGAAGATGATTGCATCCACAGACCATTCTGGTCTGTTGGTAAGTGATGCAGCATTCACAGGCCATGGCTATGAGGGTTCCACGCATTACCCAGCCGCCTTTATATCTCTAACTACTGACTAGTTTTAAGTACCAATTTGGCGCTGGGTGGACTCAGGGATGCCCTAGGCTCCGGGAACAAATCCTTATCTTCTCATGGTTTGAACCCGTAACCATCGGTACGCCAGCCGGACGCACATGCCACTCGACTACCCCTAATATCTAATATCTATGATAACTTTTTTTTAATATAATTAGCCCCAGATTTTACTTTGCTCAAGTAAGCCAAATAATTAAAGCTGATTTCTGTTTCTAGCTTGAAAATTAGCTACAACTAAATTGTGTCTATTCACAAAACAGTTTTGTATTTTATCCCAGTAAAATATCCACATATCCCAATCTATACAGGATTTTTTTCAAATTTCAAGAGAACTCTAAATTTTTTTTCAATGAGTTTTAAAAAAAGAAAACACAAAAGATGAAAAAAAAATGAGAGAACCAACATTGTTTTGAAGTGCAAGACAATTTCACAGTTTCTGCCAGGTTGGTTCTTTGGAACATTTATTCTACAGAACATTCTTTCAATGAAGTTTTGTTATACACGGTACAAGTATAATAACAAGTATAATACAAGTATAACAAATGAAATGAATACTCACCTTCCTTATTTTTTCTGTCACTGGAAATTCTTGTACTTTGAGGTAAATCATTATTTCTTAGTTGCTCAACAAACTTCAGAGACTTTTGATTTGAACAAGAAGGTTCACTTTTTGATACGGTGCCTAAAATATTACTGTTCTTGATAAAAGCTGTCTTTCCTTTTGCTTTAATTGAATAGTTCCATATGTCTTCCTCGTCTTCATCTGTGTCATTTGGCATTCTATTTTTCTTTAAGAAAAAATGTAATTATTATTTTAGTGTCAAGCACTAGCACCTAAAAAAGGACATTAAAGTTGAAAATAGACACAAGATTCAGACTAGATGTTATTTATATAAGTTCATTGTTGAGACAAAATAGTTTACCCTTTAATGAATTCAAATACTTTTTGCTTAGCTATAAACTATAAATAACTATAAATTATTATATAAATACAATTTAATAATAACTTTTTTTTAATCACACACTCACACATGTCCCAATTAGTACATCATCTATGTCTGTATCTTGTTATTAATTAATGTGATTCATAGTGATCAATATATTAATATATTTAAAAAATGTATATTGTTAAATTTTAAGCAGAAATAAACATCATTTTCTGCCTTAATAAGTTATTTAGTATAGTTATTAGTTATTATTGCTTACTACTTACTTAATTGTTAAAACTATTTAATTAATTATTATATTATAAATTATATTATTATCACTTAACAATTTAGTATTTAGTTTATTTAGGCTTAGGTTAAAAAAAGGATGTTGCTAGCGTTACGACATTTCGTAACACTAGCTAGGAAACTGCTGACATGACTGTTGAAAAAACTAAGTCACTATAATATCATATCAAACTCTTCTTGAGTCGTAACATTTTATAGCATATATAATACAATATTAATAGATCTGGGCTTATTTATGTGTGTATTAATTCTAAAATCTCAATTTTTTAAAATATAGATATATATTTAATCAACATATCCGTTTTACAGAATAACTTATAATTTATAAGCAGTACAAAAATTACAATCACCAGGTTTGCCATTACCCTAATTATGGTTAAAGGCAATACTTTATAATTTATTTCTTTTTAAAATAATAAAAAATTTTAAAACGAAGAAAAAATAGGCGACCATATTGGGATTACAATTTTTTACGGTCCCAAGGCAGTACACTTTTGCACTTTGGTTAAACTAAATAATAAGTATCAATCTCATAATAGAAAATCATAATTTATGGTAGTATGAAAAATCTGAATAGGAAGTTCTGGATTAATTTTCAGATAGTGAAGAAAACAAACTTTGTGTATCACAGTTTTTAACCAATGCAGCCCCATAATTGGAAATTTTGACACTATCGATTCAAAGCATTATTGGCCAGATGTGCTTATATATTGCAAAATTCACTTTAAGAAACTCAGTCAAGATTCAACAAACAGGAGGCATCGAGCCCAACAAATTGCAAAGCACATCCATCAAATTAATAATGACAATATTTAACTCTTAGCAGTAGACACTAGGAAAAAACTAAGTCGCATAGTTTAGAGATACAGCGCAGCAAATTTGGTAAAATGTTGCAAAAAAAGAGATGCTGTGCAACATTGTATATGAGATTTTTTACTTTGCACACGGACCAACGATCCGTAGAGTGAACATTGGTTACGAAAAGTCATAATACTTGCTACGACTAGTATTCTTAGCAGTTAACACTTCGAAAAAACTGAGTCGCTATAGTATAGTATTTTAACACAATCTAAATAATATTTTATAATTTATAGCTTATAGTAATTTATTGTAATTAATTTATATGAATATATCACATACAATACGATATTAATAGATATGGGCTTATTAATGTGTGTTATGTGTGTATAAGGTTGTTAAGACCGCTCGTTTTTGATGACCGGCTAACCGTTCTAAAAAAGACCGGTTAATCGGTTAACTGCTCGTCCTTATATACCATATGTTTTGACAACTAACAAGAGAATGTTGTCGCCTGGCGTCATCTGATGGCATCAAAGCTCGCTTCCCCCGCTTGCGTTCAGCTCTTTCCGCATTGCCCTCAATTCAACACATGTAAATTAAAAAAAAATCCAAAGAATTAATTAAGCAGTGATGGTTAATAGTTGATTTTTTTATATATTTTATTTTGAGGACTCGTAGTTCACCGTTCTAATTAAGAGGACCGGCTCAATCAAATCATTCATTAAAGTTAGCAAGGTATTTTTCATTAGTTTCAAAAACCAACGCCTCGCCCCATCCGTTGTGACGTCATGTTTACCTCTCTTGTGTGTGATGCCAGTCAACTCGCATATTAAAATTAATAATAATAAAAATATAAAGCTACGGAGTAAACAATGATGATAAAATGGAATTTATTTTAAAAAACATATTATTTTTCAAACTCGCCAGAATAATTTAATTTTGCGGCGCACACGTTCCCCTCCCCGTTTCTCCTGTTCAAAAAGGGTTTGAGCTACACTCGCCGTACTATTAATGTGGTAATCAAATGTCTTTGACTAGCAGGAAAACTGTCACTAAAAGACCGAACTCGAATTTGTGGGCCGATTAATCTCTGGAATCTTTGCTACATCTTTCAAATACCTCTCGTAATATAGGTACATGTACTTCACTAAGCGGCGCGGGCCGATAAGTTTTTTGAATGCCTGAAACAGACTATAAACCGGTGATCAGAAAATGCCGATAGGTCACATGGTCATATGCTTTTATAGCTTTTGTCTTTGTAAGAAACAGACTGTAATTAATATAAACAGAAACAGCCTTGGCCTTGCCCGTTGTTGACATCAAAGGCGCACTGTGTTAGCTCTCGTACAGTTACAGTGCCTCGACAACTAAGCAAATTAAAATTTTTAAAAAAATTCATTCCTTTGCAGTAGCTAGAAGTATTGGTTGTGAACTTCAGTGAAGCAAGGCTATATATATAGCGCGTCATGTACGCACGCTTACAGCTAGTGCTACGAGACTGAAGGCTTGAATGCCAACCTACTTGTCAGCTGGATCGTGGTATTGCTTTTACTCACTGTGACAAAGCGAGAGGGAGAGGCGAGTTACGGCTTGTGTTGTTTTTTTTTCACTACCTTTCCGCTAATTTTTTTTCTTATTTTTATTACGCAGTCCTGCGGTCGTGAATAAAGATGACCGGTCCTAATCTGAGGACCGGCTAACCGATTAACCGGTTAACCGCTAACAACCCTATGTGTGTATTAATTCTAAAATCTAAATTTATTAAATTGGTTTAATTATCAACATTTCCAGTTTCCACTTTCCAGAACAAGACTAACAAAAAAAATTACAATTACCAGCACACTCTTTATGGTTTAAAAAAAATTATTATAAGAAATTGAACGGGAGGGGGATTTGATCCCGATCCCTCAGTCAGTTTTGACAAGAAACTCATCTTTTTCTTAGACTTTAATACTAAAAAATAGTTCTCATAATCAAATTTCATGACCATCATGATTACAAATTATAAGGTAAGCCAATTGATGAATTTTAAAGGTAAAGGTTAAAGAAAAAACTTGGTTGGTGTCCATTTAATTTTAATGACAATCAGTTATTTAAGTTAAAATTTTGAAAAAGCGAAATCTGAAACAAGCTTCGCTAGACGAAGTATTATTAGAATAATTAAATTATTTAGTATTGGCATAGGCGTAATTAAAATACAGCACTCAGCACATTTTTTACGACTAGTAGTAGCACTCACTAGTAGCAGCAGACAACTCAAACTCAAAGGGATGCTATGTTGCTAGTGTTACGATACTACATGTCGTAGCACTAGCAACATCTAGTCGAGTTGCCTGCTGCCTACCGTTACTTTGTCGTAGCAGCAGACACTTCGTATAAAAAAAATATAACTATAACCAAAAAAGTGTCTGCATTGTCTCAAACTGTCTGTCGCTGTCCCTGCGTCAACGTCGGCTATGTGTAAGTGTAAGTTACTGTGACTGTGACTATGTGCAACTGTGTGTGTAAGTGGTAAGTGTAAGTATGGTAGGGATGGAGACAGACGTCCGGAGGCATCTCGGTTGTAATCTGAAGTTTGGTATGTAAGAATTCCTGTTTCAATGTTGCAGTTCTCAATTTTTTTAGAATGTACCCCTAGGCTAAATTTTTACTTAAATATTTCTGTAGTTGTGCTTATTGTGCCTTACACTATATAAATATTTAAGATATAACTATAACACTTTACAGTGACTCTAAAATTGAAATCTCCGACAAAATAAAATTGTGTGTGACCTCTAACCTCGATTATGTTTGTTTATTGTGTTTTCTAAATATTTAAGTGCATATTTGGAATTAAGCTTAACAAATTCCAAACTTTGGAGGCTACCTCACGGGGTGTCATTCAGCTGTACAGTCGGGACAGTTTCCTTGGCTGATCGTGCCCTCCCAGTCATTATAATCAGTTAAAGTTAAAACAGTTCATATAGTTTATTTAATAATATTTAACAATAGTGGGGTACATTTTCAAAAAAATTAGAACTATAACTTTGAAACAGGAAGTAGACTAAAAAAATAATTAATAAACTTCAGATTACAACCGAGATGCCTCCGGACGTCTGTCTCCATCCCTACCGTAAGTACTGTGAGCCTTAACTTTAACTTACTGAGCTCTTCTTGTTTCATTCATTGCAAAACTATTTATTTTAATAAAATAGAGTTGATACTTTCACATGACCTGCAAGAGTGTGAAAGAAAAAGTTACATAAATAGTAAATTCTGTAAACTGTAACTGTAAATACAGTCTACGCTTGTTTTGTTCAAAATAAATTTTGTTTTTCGGAGTGGTTTCCCTTGTCTTACTATTATACTATTTTTGAGTTGACTCTTGATTTAAATTCCGTTTCGACGAATAAATCGTATGTTTAGATATACGTTTAAGAAATAATAATTGAGTTTGACTCTTATGTATTTTTATTTATTATTTTTAGTCTGTAGTCATTTACTTGTATCCATACTATACTACTACTACTGTCTATACTCTATACTCATGCTCACTCGACTCGTCCAAGTCCAAGTGACGAGTGGCCTTTGCCTTTTATTTTTGGTGTTTTAGTAAATTTAGTTTGCTAGTACTAGTACTAGTACTACTAGTAGTCGTAGTGACAAGTGAGAAGTACTTGTAATTAAGTTGTCAATCATTTACATCTCTTCCAGAAGTGTCTGTGCTTTTACTGTGACTTTCACTTTACAATCATATAGTCTAATATTAATATAGTACATGTAACATGTATGTATAAAGTAAAGTAAAGTAAAGTAAAGCAGTATTATTATAATTATTGTTAAAGTTATTGAATTTGGTCTTGGGTTATTTTGGGAATATACAGTGATTCAGATTCAGTGAACTAAGTGACAAGAGGCAGAAGTCAAAAGCACAGCACAAGTAACTAAATTAAAAAGTAAAATAGTATGATTCAATAAGTAAAGCAAGGCAGCAAGGTTAGGACGCCTAAGTTAACTAAGTTAGGTGTTTATAATATATTAAAATGTAAACAAACTCAAATATCACTTAAATCAAATGTTATGTCAGTTATGTCATGCATAATTAATATAATAATATATTATCATTATATTATTATAAATTATATACATTTTTTGTGAGTATACATAAAATACATCTTTTTTTTTTTAAATTTTAGGTGAAATTTACAAAAACAAAAGAAACAATAAAGAATGGGTTTAATTAGAACCATTGGTGCAGTATTAGTAGCAATTGTAGCATGGCAGTTTTATGCTCATAATTATCCAAAAACTAATGTTGCACCTCAAGTCTCTGGCTTTTTTCATCCATCCTTTAGAAAGGTGGCTGAAACCTTTAAGTGAGTAAAAATATCATCTTTCCACTACATGTACTTTTTTTCAGTTCCATCCTTTTTCTCAAAATCAAGTTTAATTTAGGTAGAAGTAAATTTTATCATAAATTCATAACAAATTAGTTAAGTTAATACATTTGATTATTTGTTTAAAACTTACTAACTATAAGTATAACTATAACTATGAGTATCTTATTTCACATAAGTCAATTAATTCATTGATCACCAGATCAAATTTTGCAAGTAGCAAAGAGAGAGGAGCTGCTTATGCTGTATTCTACAAAGGAGAAGTCTTAGTTGACATTTGGGGCGGATGGGCTGACCATGAAACTGAGAGACACTGGCAAAGTGATACCTTAGCGCTGTCATGGTCAATGGTTAAAGGCATTACAGCTATTGTGGTAGCCAAATTAGTTGATCTGTAAGTATTCATTTTTAGGGTGAACTTTTGATTTAATGAACAAAGAAGAAACACAATGTTAGCTCAAACAGCAGCGGAGGCCTTACTGCACTTTTGGGGGGCATAATTTTTTCCACATAATTCATCCACACATTAAGTCATTTTCTTTGGGTTTAGTTTAGATGAGATCATTTCATGTTTGAATTTAATTATTTGTGTTTTTTATTCAAAGGGGTTTATTGGATTATAAAAAGGAAGTTTACCATTACTGGCCTCAGTTTGCTGCACAAAACAAGAAGAATATAACTGTGGAGATGTTAATGAGTCACCAGGCAAGTCAGTTGATCATATCTAGTCAATCGACGAAATAGAAATCTTAACTGACTTTGTTGTATTATACTGAGAGGACAGGGAAAAGCATATTTTTAATTATTTCTTCACACATTATTAACTTCAGGCAGGGCTTATTGGCCTAGATGAAAAGATTACTTTTTATGACTACCGTGACAATTGGTCCAAAGTTGAGAATTTGTTGGCCATTCAAGCCCCTAAATGGCCTGCAGGTTTGCATATTAAAACTGTTAAAAGTTACACAACCATATTAGTATAATTGTTTACATTGAAGATTTTTCTGTCTTATTTTTTCAGTATTTGTTAATAATTAAATTATTCCAGAAAAAGGGTTTCTGACTTGGAGTTTAACTTTCAATACAACAGGGTCTGCTGTAGGTTACCATGGTCTGACATTAGGCATGTATGCTGATGCTTTAGTACGGAAGGTGGATCCACAGCATAGGAATCTCTCTACATTCTTTCAAGATGAAATCGCAAGACCCTTTGGTTAGTTAAAATACTCTTAATTTAAGGATCTTTTTCATAGATATCAGTTCTGAATCAAAAGTCATTCCTGACTTACTACAATTTTTCAGCTTTAAATTTAAAATTTTAACTTTTTAAAACCCAATGAAACTTAAATATACTACATTATTAAAATATTTTTTTTTTAAATTATTTTTTTCTAAAACAAAATTCAGCAATAGATAGATGTTAAAATTATTCTATAGCATAAATAAATTGAACATTGCAATACTTAATGTCAAGAAAATAAGTAACTGGTCTAAACATTAGTTTCTGCAACCAGTTTATCCTTCATTCACCGTTTTTTCATAATAATCTTGGATTCTGTAAATTTTATGTTGGTCATGTCAGTCAAGGTACTGGTCTTTCATTAGGAATTCACTATGAATATTATTAAATAAAAAAAAAACATTTGAAAAATTGTTATATCAAACATTGAAGAGTTAATAAAATAAAAATTTGCATACTTTTAAAAAATAAATTATCCAAGTGTTTTAATCAAAATGCAATTTTGTTGTGAAAAAATTTTATTTTCGTTTTAATAATTAGCTAAACACATTTTGTTCCAGGCTAGAAATCTGAAAATAAATGTCTATATTTTTACCTCAGAAAAATCTCACTTCATTACCTCCACCAATAAAAATAAATAAATGTGTAATTGTGTTATTTCTCCCATATGACTTTTATTACCTGAAATCATTCAGTAGCAAAGTAGGAGGTTGGTGGTTTCACCCCCTCCCCCACACCTCCAACTCACATTGGAACATTTGCTTCTTTTCCACCATTTTGTAGAAGCGACTGCCCATCATCAACTTTTTTTACCATTCAATATTCATTTTTCAGTAAGAATCAGAAAAGCATAGTCTCTGTCACATTCACCACATATTCCTGTGGCTTGCTTACTTTTACTTTTCATCATCATGTCATGACTTGCTTGTGCATATATTTTCATTACACTAACTGGAACAAGCATTATTTGATAAACTTTCAGCCAGTGCTTTCCCATTTACTGACAGGTAACATTTGAATGTTATTTAATTCCTTCAGATATTGAATACTACATAGGACTCCCACTTGATCTGTATCACAGATTTGCCAGGTACAAGGCTGCCAGCTTCTGGGAGCAGCGGCTCAGCTACATGGATTTGTTTGAATTGACCTTTAACCCCTACTTCCAGACTGCATTGGGTTTCATGGATGGTGGTGGAGAAAAGGTTGGAATTTTGTTGTTACTCATACATGATCCAAAATATTAATAATTGTTATCGTCAATTTTCTTAAAGATTATATTATTTCATCAAAAACACACTGGTGACATCAAAATGTATAATTCTGTATATTCCCTTTATTTTGCACTGGAAAACTCGGAGGAGTTCTATGAGTTAAGTCGTGAGGGGGTGACACCATTAGCTACCGCCCCAGGTGACACCAACCCTAGTGACGCCTCTGCTTGCAATGAAATAAAATATTAGTACTATTTTAAATTACCTTTTGTGCCTGCTCATGTAAGTGTTAACATATTTAAAAACTTGAAATTCTTTATTTTAAAAAGGCGCTGAACAATCCTGAGCTCCTCTCAATAGGAATGCCTTCTGGTAATGGCATAGGAACTGCCAGAAGTATTGCCAAACTGTATGACTTTATAGCTAATAGTGGCAGCATTAAGGGAAAACAGCTTCTGTCTCCTAGTGTTGTGGAGGCACTGACACAACCAATGACACAAGGTTTGCCAAATCTCCTTATACTCTCAAAGCCAATGTCCAGAGGTCTAATGGTGGACAAATCAAAGGTATTTTAGCAATGATAATTATCCCATAATTATCTAGGTCAGGGGTTGGTAACCTGTTGCTGGCAAGCCACATGTGGTTCTTTGGATGACAAGATGCGGCTCTCCTGTTCCATACTCAAATATTAATACATGTAATTATATAATTTTGTTTTTCAAAACTCATGTTAGTGGCTCTTTAAAAAAACTGGGATATTTTTTAAACAGTAAGTTTTGGCTCTTCCACCTCAAAAGGTTGCCGAACCCTGATCTATGCCAATGATAATTGTAGCTTAGTTAAAATAAAACAATTACTGTATATAAACGTTCTAAAGCCGATCTTATTTGGACAAAATTTAGGGGGAAAAGTTAGGGGGGACGGCTTACGAGCAGGTCATAAGTGATTTCTGCATGTACATTAATTATCGCTGTTGTTATTGTAGATCATTAAGATCCTTTTCTACATTCTACAACATTTGACTGCTTTACCAGAAGCTATAAAGTGTAATTAAAAATCTGCACTTACCTTATTTTATCATTTTATTTAATTTTATGAATGTTATAATAACTTTTTTACAAATTTTGTTTTAAAAAATAACCTTAACTCTTGCTAACAAAGAGCACAAAAACAAAGATAGGTAGTACAAAATAAACAATCATAATGACTGATTTAGCTGTAGTTGTTTTTTTAAAAATGTGTATCATTTTGTTTACACTGTCCTATAATTTTTTTAAAAAAATTTTTGGGGGGAGGGGGCGGTTGGCTTACGAGTGGGTTACACACTTTTAATACTTTTCTCTTCTAAAAGAGTGGGAGTCGGCTTATGAACAATTAGGCTATAAAATGAGTATATACGGTAAATTTTATATATTTGGACATAATTTTCCTTTGTTATATTTTTGCAATATCTTAAAAATCTTTTGTTTTAATTCTTTAATGTGAACCTATGATGAAGACCACACATGCTCTTGCTTTTCATTTAAAGTATTGTCATTATTAATTTGATGAATGTGCCTTGCAATATGTTGGGCTCCATGCTTCTTGTTGCATCTTGACAGAGTTTCTTATTAAAAGTGAATTTTGCAATATGTAAGCACATCTGGCCAATAATTCTTTGAAGGGATAGTGTCAAACTTTCCAATTATGGGGCTGCATTGGTCAAAAACTGGGATACACAAAGTTGTTTTCCTCACTATCTGAGAATTAATCCTGAACTTCCCATTCAGATTTTTCATACTACCACAAATTATGATTTTGTATTACAAGATTGACACTTATTATTTAGTTTAACCAAAGTGCAAAAGTGTACTGCCTTGAGACACTAAATTAGTTGAATTTGGGAACTGCATGAGAATTTTGAAACAATTTAATCTTTCTTGATAGCAGAAATAGTGATTACCCCCCTTGTTATTTTCAGTTTAATTTAATTTACTGCCCACATTTCAGGAGCATGCTTTTCCTGTTTTTCCTATTACAAAGAGCCAGCTATTCTATGCAATTAATCTATAAATTTTGCAATAATTATAGTAATTATTGGCTTTCATGAATAGTTGTACATTAAATTCTATTTTCAACATTTACTATTCTTATTCTCTTGTGTTTGAAGGTAGGACATCACATTGTTGGTCATCCAGGTTATGGTGGTAACTTAGCTTTTGCTGATCCCACCATTGGAGTTGGAGTGGCCTACTCTACAAACTACTTGGGTGGATATGTTCTGGGAGATCCCAGGGAGGTGTCTCTTAGGGACGCTTTTTATGAGTGCTTTGAAAAGTTCAAGGCTGACAGTCCAAAAATTTAAGATTTTAAAATATGAAAAGTTGATATGTTATAAAAAAATTATGTCAGGCAGCTTTTTATATTCCAGGCTTTTGAATTTGTCAAATTTGCCTTTTTCTATATTCCATTTACTGAAAAAAATACTTGTTCTTTTTATCAAATAATGATCTATAGCTATATTTATATCAATCATTAAGCTTGTTAAAATGAATCTGATTTATGTAATATATATTATATTATATTTGATGTGCTTCCTTAAAATTGTTTTTTAAGTATCTTGAAGTGAAAATACGTTTTATTTTTTGTGTGCTAAGATGTAAACAATTATATTTTTTAAAATTATTACAGCCAATCATATGCCAATTTCACTTTTATGATTTTTTGTTGTTGTCAATTAAGGAATTCTTTGAATGTGTATCTGTGTATCTATTTGAATTCAAAATTCGGGACATGATTTTTTAACAAATGTTTTTATAGTGTGCTCTAAAACAGAAAGCAATTTTATGGTGATTTTCTAAACCTTAATAGATATATATGCAAAATCAGGTTTATAGTTCATTACCATGTAAGTAAAAGACATTAAAAGTTATTTTTTATTTATTTTTTGAAGAAAAAAAAATGTTATTTAATTATCTGATACTTTTTAGTACTATCAAACCAAAATGAAATTCACAAAGACAATGTATCTAATAATATATTAGCTGATGGTTTTTGTTTTCTAATTCATGGAAAACTCTGCCATTTATCATTATTACAATAAGAAATAGGATGTTAAGATTACAACTGTGACTTGTATAAAAGCGAATCAGATGATTTGTTGCCCACATTCCCTTTAAGGTTTTTTTTAGTCTGTTCAAATTAGTGTGCATAATAACAAACTCATGTGCAAAGTTTTACAGCATCCATTTTTGTGCAACATTTTACACCACACAAATGCAGATATTATATTATCCTTATCAAAATTTGATGTGCAGTTGAACGGGAACATTGTTTGTTTGTTGGTATTTGAAATAACTTAAGAAATACTCTTGTTAATTTTCTTGTGTTGTGGCATCAATGATTTACACTTTTTTGTTTACAAGTATATTCTTACTTTAAAAAATTGGTTGTAAAAAAAAAAAAAGGAAGATGATGTTTACATCTTAAAATGTAAAATTCCTATAAATTTGAATTATTCTTATAGATATAAATTCCTTGACAGAAATTTAATTTCATGTACTTAAAAATTTTTAGTTATGTTTTTATAAACTATTTGATATTTTGTATACATTTTGAACTAGTATGGCATTGTTATTTATCTGATATGATATTCTCACATTTTTTAGCAATAATTCGCTAACCTTTCATTTTTACATTTTAAATGACATCCTAGTATTATCATGGTTCTTAATAAGTTTAATTTGCTCAGATTTTTCAATTAGTTATTGGTGAAGGAATTAATAAAATTTGACAACTCTGTAAAATACAGAATGATTTCTAGAAAGTATTTAATTACTATCATTAGTTATTGAATTAATTCTGCCAGTAAATACCGCATAAGATAATTGTGTATTATTCATAACATGGAAATATTGTTGACCAGAGCAGCATGTCTTTTATACAAATGTATAGCAGAATAGATTACAACAATAAAATACCAATAGCTTCCAATAATTGTGTGTTGTGTAGATCTTGAATTCTTCCTTTTTGGCTTGGTCCTTCAGGAGGGAGGTATTATACCTACATGCTGGTTGCTCGGTATAATGTCTCTTTAGCTTAAATTTTATCCTGGCCACAAGAAGATGGTGATCTGAGGCAACATCAGCTCCTCTCTTTACACGTACGTCTTGGAGAGTTCTCTTGATTTTTTACAAATGCATACATGGTCTACTTGGTTCATCGTCCTCATGTCCGGTGAGACCCATGTAGCTTTATGTATTCTCTTGTGCTGGAAAATACTACCTCCTATGACCAGGTCTGCTGTGGCACGTAGGTCTGCAAACCTCTCACCGTTGTCGTTCATCTCGCCTATCCCTTGTTGTACCATAACATCTTCATACCCCGCGTTGTTATTGCCGATCTTCGGTATTGGAGTCTCCCATGAGGATGACGATGTTCCTCTGTGGGTGACCCTGGACTTTGGTCATCTCTCTATTGTAGAATTCTTCTTAGTCTCTTTCATCGCTTTCATTAGTTGGTGCGTAGAATTTGATTACATCTAGGTTGATGCTACGCTTCTTCGTCAGAAAGGTTGCTAAAAGAATTCTAGGTCCATGGGCCTCCCATCCAATGAGTGCTCCTTGTGCTGCCTTTGATAGCATCATGGCGACACCCAGGGTATGTGGGGCATCATCTTCTTCGTGTCTCGAAAATATCACCATCTCTCCTGAGATTAATCTCTTCTGTCCCAATCTAGTCCATCTTGCTTCACTAATTCCGAGAATGGTGAGCTTATAGTTCCTCATCTCGGTGGCTATCTGTGCAGCTTTACCAGCTTCAAACCTTGTGCGGACTGCCAAGCTCCGATGGCGGTGGTGGTCCTGGTAGAGATGATGGTTGTCGGCCTAACAGCTTCCAAATTTTGGCTTTCACTATTAGGCGTCGTATTTCCCTCCTCCGGGGATCCATCCTCTCACAGGACTGAAATGGCTTTTGCTATCCTTTTTCGGTGTTTTTTTACACGGCAGGGTTGTTGGCCTTGCACGCAACCACTTGTTGGGGGGGGGGGTTGCCCCTCACAGCTCAATGGGAAGCTGCCTTTGTTCGGGTTGGGTCCCTAGCCTTTGTGGATCTCTCCACTTCCTACAAGGCAGTAGGGCTGATTTTGGTCCACCCCGAGTATTTTATTGCTCCTCTACCCTCCATATCTGGTGGGCTTTCCCCTATCCGCCGCCTGGGGAGGTGCTTGATAGAAGATCAGCAACTCCCACCACGAGATCGTTCTGCACGAGTACCTAACAATTATAAACAAGACAGTAACACGTCTCGTACCAGGAGCGGACCATGACCAGAACAAGCTCAGAGCAGAAATACAATGTTTGTGAACATCGTTACGGGGGATTAAAGACAGTGAATGTGTGAACATTAGGGTTGTTGTTGCCTTTTTTTGTCAGTTATATGCACATTTGACAAGCATTGTCTGATAGTACTAACAAGTGAACGCTGACCACCAATAACATTTTTTTAAAAACAATTTTTGGACCATTGAGAGATTTACTAAATGACAACGGCATTAAGTTCCCCAACCACCTGAAAATGAGTTGAGTACTATCAATGAGTTTTATGACAGTCCTGTGCTACACTTTCATGATACACGTTATTGTTGTGAAATGAAATGTTTGGCAAAAGATCTGACACAAACCACAATCGGATTACCAAGAATGTTCACAACGCAATCGAGAGCGATCCAGAATTTCCGACAATTTCGTGGATAATACTAATTTAGTTTTAAGTATAAGTAATAGTGTCTGAACGTCTGTACTCACTCTTTTAATTATCTATAATTATAGACTGACTTATTTATTTAATGAGATGGGAAAACGACAAGCAACTTACTCAACGCTTTCTTCTAAACACATATCTCTCAATTTATTAATCAGCTTCTAAAGCCATGACACTAACTATGATGATATATCTATCAAATTTTTGGTGACATCAAGACAGTTACTGAAAAAATAGAGCGCCAGCAGTAGATATTTGATGACGAGTTCTCCAAACGTCAATAATTTTTTTCGATCTACCATTCAATTTTTAGAATAAATTCTGAAGATGAACGCTCGTTTTCCTAAGGGGCCGTCCATAAATGACGTCACGCATCTAAGGGGGGGGGGTCTCACTTTTGTGACGATGGGGGAGGGAGGGGGTTTGAAGAAATGTGACGTCACATCGAAAGGTTATAACTTTAAATAAAACTTCAACTGAAATATTTGGTCACTTAAAATTTATTTAATGACTTTTTTTTATTCAGTGCTTCTCAAAGTGCTGGTCGATAGGCCGTCAGACGCTGGTTGGCGTAAGTTATCAAGACACGGAAAATAAATATAATTATAATTCTTAAGTTTGAGAACCCATCAGAGAACATACGAAATTGTTACTCTGCGTCGTTCGATGTTGACATCATAGAATCATAGCGTTTGTGATGTAAGCCTCTTCCAACTCAACCCCTCTTCCAACTCAACCCCTCTTCCAACTCAACCCCTCTTCCAACTCAACTCCTCTTCCAACTCAACTCCTCTTCCAACTCAACTCCTCTTCCAACTCAACTCCTCATCAAACTCTAATCCTCTTCCAACTCAACTACTCAACTCCTCATCAAACTCTAATCCTCTTCCAACTTAACTCCTCTTCCAACTCAACTCCTCTTCCAACTCAACTCCTCTTCCAACTCAACTCCTCTTCCAACTCAACTCCTCTTCCAACTCAAACTCCTCTTCCAACTCAACTCCTCTTCCAACTCAACTCCTCTTCCAACTCAACTCCTCTTCCAACTAAACTCATCTTCCAACTCAACTCCTCTTCCAACTCAACTCCTCTTCCAATTCAACTCCTCTTCCAACTCAACTCCTCTTCCAACTCTACTCCTCTTCCAACTCTACTCCTCTTCCACCTCAACTCCTCTTCAAACTCAACTCCTCTTCCAACTCAACTACTCAACTCCTCTTCCAACTCAACTCCTCTTCCAACTCAACTCCTCTTCCAACTTAACTCCTCTTCCAACTCAACTCCTCTTCCTCATGGTTCTTAATAAGTTTAATTTGCTCAGATTTTTCAATTAGTTATTGGTGAAGGAATTAATAAAATT
>MUZC01000492.1:657131-680893 GCA_002072015.1 Radix auricularia
AACTCAACCCCTCTTCCAACTCAACTCCTCTTCCAACTCAACTCCCCTTCCAACTCAACTCCTCTTCCAACTCAACTCCTCTTCCAACTCAACCCCTCTTCCAACTCAACTCGTCTTCCAACTCAACTCCTCTTCCAACTCAACTCCTCTTCCAACTCAACTCCTCTTCGAACTCAAATCCTCTTCCAACTCAACTCCTCTTCCAACTCAACTCCTCTTCCAACTCAACTCCTCTTCCAACTCAACTCCTCTTCCAACTCAACTCCTCTTCCAACTCAACCCCTCTTCCAACTCAACTCCTCTTCCAACTCTACTTCTCTTCCAACTCAACTCCTCTTCCAACTCAACTCCTCTTCCAACTCAACTCCTCTTCCAACTCAACTCCTCTTCCAACTCTATTCCTCTTCCAACTAGACTACTCTTCCAACTCAACTCCTCTTCCAACTAGACTACTCTTCCAACTCTACTTTCACGCCTTCTAATATATAACTTCTTCTCCGCGTTCCTGGATAGGCCCTATGGCGCTCATTGAGCAGAATACACCATGACCATGGCCTTATCCAAAGTGTATTAAAGCAGTAATACATAGAATAAACTGCGAGGGTCTGTGGCTGTGCTTAGTTTAGTAGTGTGGAGTGCACATAGCGTGACGTGACCCAGATAAAAAGATTTTTTACTGTGTCAGTGTCGTAGCATGGTTGAAGAAATATTGGAACGTTTCCGGTAATTTCGCCGTCAAACAGTGCTAAATGTTATGAACAGACAAAAGTCATTGACCTGTGTTGATAAATAAGGTAATTGATTTCGGTATTAAAATTATGTAAACAACTAATCAGAAAAAACGGACGAGGGGATTTTAAAAACCTATCCTAAATATAATTGTGATATGTGTGTTTTAAAACATTTAATTTAGCTGTTTTGTTGATTTTTTTTTTAAATTTAAAGTCTAAGTTTTCAATATTTTAAGTCTAAACGTTTCAATGTCTCTAAACTCTAACCCAGAGACCAGCCAACGTTTTTAGTTGACCTTAAAAATAAATTTGTCAAGCCTGATTATCCCCCCTCCCTAAACCTTTCCCAATTTGAAAGCAAGAATTGACTTTGATGTCTTTATATGGAAATTTCGACTATAGGCCTACATATGCTTTTTTTTTTACTAGTTGAATTTTGTTATTTTGTTGAAAAAAATATACCGGAATATAATATTGCATGGATAGATTTATATCATGTTCTGTTATAATTCACCAACCATGAATTTGGTCTAGTTTTGTTTAAAGGATTTTAAACACAACGTAAACAATACCATTTATAATTCACGCTGAAGTTTAATTATAACCAATAAACGCACACGTCGAATCAATCGATCTGTTTAAAGAAATATTAAAAAAATGTATGTTAAAAGTTGTGATTGATGGCTTTTATGTGATCCAAAATTGAACAAAAATAAAATACAGTTAAAACACTGAATTAACTCCATCAATGTGAAGCTAACGCAGGACTGTCCCAACTTTTTAAATAAAATGCCGTTTCCCATGAAGCAAAAGCGTCGCTAGGGTTGGTGTTGGTGTCATCCTTCAACGACTTAAGGGGCCGTCCATAAATGACGTCACGTGATGCTAAGATTTTACCCCCCTCCCCCGCGTCACACTTTTTCACAAAAACTTAGACACCGACACCCTTTTCCTCTATAACGTCACAAAACTTTGACACCCCTCCCCCAAAGCGGTATTTTCTAAATAAAAATTAGCATGTTGCAATTTTTTTTTTAAATTTAAATATTTATTTAGTTAAGTCGTAACACGCGTGAAGCCATTGAAGCAGACATGAAATACATTGTCAACAATCAAATATTTAAGTGGAACTTTTATTTTGTGTTGCGCGTTTTGTGTATGTGTGTATTTTTTTTTTGGGGGGGGGTGCGGGGGGTTTATATGGCATAATAAAGGGGGATGTGCTGAGTGGGATAAAGCCAGTTGCCCCCAATGCTTTAAAAGTTATTATAGTGTATAATAAGGATGGGCAAATGTTAGTATGAATCCCTGAAAATGCCCTGGACAGTATACAGTATATAACAATGCTGCAAATATGAGGAATAAAACGGAGTCCAGGCTATTCTTCGTGAGAAATTCTGTGTTGCTCATTATGTGCCGTGCGCAATTCATTCCCTTAATTTGGCTGGGAAGATTACAGCATTAGATTGTCCTGCTGCAATCATATTTAAAAAAAAATATTTTGTCTTCTGCAAAAAGTTTATACCTGGCTTGTTGCTTCTAGTCTTCGTTGACAAGTAATTCAAAAACACATGAAATTGATACCTGTTACCAAAGTCTTGTCTGACACAAGATGGTCGGCCCGACATGATGCTGTAAGGTCTGTTAATAAATCATTCCATGAGAATATTACAACCCTGGAAGAATTAGCAACTAGCGAAAATCACAAACGTGACTGTTGTCTTGAAGTCAAAACATGTGAACAGAGCTAAAAATTTTGCTGCTTTCGAATGAGCTAAATTTTACACAGTCCTTTACAAATGTAACATCGCACTTCACATCTATCTCTCAATGATGACATCAAACTGCAGCAGAGAGCAATCATTTATAAATCAATATAATTAAAACAAAATATTAACACAAAAACATTCAATTCATAATTTTCTTCTTTAAAAAATACAAAATCGTACTTCCCCACCCCACTGTGCTGGAGGATTTGGTGAGGTGGGATTCGTCCAAATGGCTTTATATCTCTTAAAACAGAAAACACCGCATCTTTCATGTCCATTATTTTTTTTAAAGATCTCTCTGCTGCGACTATTTAATTTTTTTTCCCTATTTTTTTTTTGTATGTTGATTGTGCGTTGGCACTGTTTTATTATTGCAATTTAACTGATATTTTTTAAAATTTAAAGTTTTCGCGTTTAATTTTAATGTATTTCATTGTATTTCTAAATTTCTTTTTTAGTTTAAAGAAATGAGTCTTCTTTTTTTTTTTCTGACATGAAATCGAACACAGTAGAATTTTAGACTTTGGTGTCACTACTGTCACCCCTCTGATGGTGTCACCCGGGCGGGCCCGCCCCCCCCCTTCCAACACGACGCCACTGCCATAAAAAATATGTGAGGGCCGTATTAAGATAATCAAGACTAAATTACTAACTTTTCAATGATTTTTTCCTTCATTTTTCCCCCATTGTTATTTTGTCTCTTCTCGTTTTAATGAGAAAACAGTAATAGGTAGAGGGTATTTAAAGTTTCAATTTTATTAAAAGTCGTGGCAAAGGCGTCACTTGACTTAGGGGTTGCGAACAACACTGGGTGACTCCATCTCAATATCTTGTTGTAAAATTATGAATGTTCCCGTTTTGTGGCATTGGCGGAATCGGTGGAAATCAATTGGTTACGTCGTGAGGGTGTGACACCATGTGCAACCGCACTGAGTTACACCAAATGAAATCTTCCAGGTGTATAACAAAAGAATACATATTATGAGACAGAAGTAAAGATGGAAACTTGTCACATGAAAAAAAAAGTTAAAATTATTGCAACAATTCCTGACAGATTTTGGCAGCTGCAACATTCGATAAACAAATGTCAAATGTAATTATTTTACACCAAATAATAATTTTTAGACGTAAATGACTTTGATTTATAATTAGAGCAATTACCTCAAACTCGTGACACTAAAAAAAAGGACATTTGTTGACGTTATTTATGGACGGCCACTTACCTCATATTCTAGTACAAATAGTATGTACCTGTTATTTAGATTTACAAATGAAAGTTAAGTTTTAAAACTTTTTTTTCCCACAGGTGAATTTGAGAGATGAGTTTTGTCAGAAACACTGCTGCAGTTCTTGTTGCAATTGCTGCATGGCAGTTTTATTCTCATAATTTTCCAAAAACTAAAGAAATACCCACAGTTTCTGGATATTTTCATCCTTCATTTAAGAAAGTAGTAGACACCTTTAAGTAAGTAATGACGAGGAATTACATCCCAGCAGTAGTCCTACTTTTGAGTTCTATTTCATATATCCTGGGTCCGGAATCAAGAGATATAAAACATATTGTCATTGGGAAACATTTTGATCCCCTCCCCTTTTCTTTGTCTTTCTTATAAAACAGAAACTGCATGCAATAAAAAAAAAGGGCACTGTTAAATATAAACTACTTTTATGGGGCTGTTTATCCTGAACTATTCCTTTTTTTTTTCAGTTGTATTTCTATGTTTTTTAAAATCAAACAACTAATTGTTTATATTTTTTTAATGGAGCTTGCATCATTAAAGTTTGAAACCAGTATCTCATTCAATTCAATTCAATGAATATATATCATATATAACTATATAACTATACCTATCTTTGAGTGACTATCACTCTTGCTCATTATCAGTATATTTTTCTACTACTACCAGCTATTTTTTAGTCACTTAGATGTGGCGTAATTGATGCTGAAAGTAACTTACAACTTGTGTTTTTTAATCTCCTCTGTTTTGCATGGCCAATAAAGCCATTCCTTCCCTTGCAATTACTAGTATCTAATAGAGAATGACTTTTACAAGCATTAAATCATTAAGCCTAATTTGCTTTTATATTAAACCATTAAAATAACAATCAAATAATATGCCATTTTAGGATTAGTGATTAGTCTTTCATCAAAATAACACATTTAATCAGTTTATTTAATACTAAAATGTCAATCTTAAAATGAGAGCTGTTGAAAATGTTAATTTATTCATAAAATCAACAACATAGTTTTTTAAATATTAAAACATTAATGGACTATTTATTATCAATTTATTTCTTTATTATTATGGAATCATCAGGTCAAATCTTGCCAGCGGCTTAGAAAGAGGAGCCGCCTATGCTGTCTACTACAAAGGTGAAGTTTTGATTGACATATGGGGTGGCTTGGCAGACCATGATACTGAGAGACACTGGCAAAGTGATACCATGACATTGTCATGGTCGATGGCTAAAGGTGTCTCAGCCATTGCGGTTGCTAAACTTGTTGATAAGTAAGTAGTCATTTTTCACTTTTAATTTAATTTTTAATTAATTTGATTTTTTTTAGTGGTAAATTTAAAATATTTTCTTATAAACAATGTAACTGAATTAAAATATAATTACATGCAGATTCAGTGAAATGTAGTTGCAGTTCTAGAATCTCAGAGATATTATTTATAATCAATCAATGTTGGTATATCATATAAATACAAGTTGTTAGGATATTTAAAATCAGAGTTGTTTTTCCACTTTTGCTGTGACCTTATTATCGTTTCAATAATGTTTAATATCTTGTTTAAATTAAAAGTTAAAAATTGTTTATTTACAGGGGCTTATTGGATTATAAAAAAGAAGTGTTTAGGTACTGGCCTCAGTTTGGAGCAAAACAAAAAAAGAATATTACTGTGGAAATGTTATTGAGCCATCAGGCAAGCTAGTTCTGAGATATCATATTGTAGCACTTATTTCTTATTGAAACAAATGTCAGTTGCTTAGATTTAAAATTTTGTTAAAAGTTATTTTTCTGCATTTTTAATTTTGAGGTTGAAGATGAATCAAGTAGGTTTCCAGTGCATATGATTATGTATATTATTAAACAAATACATTTGCATGGTCAGCCTACCAGGAAAGGGAAGTGTATTTATTTTGATGGTGGAATTTAAACTTAATAAAAATTTAGATACCAGAATAGGCACAACCTAAAACTCTGTCAAACCGCACAGCTGAAATTATATCTCATCATATACATCACAGGGCCCACATATTTTTAATTCAAGCTTATGAAAAAATAATTATTAAATATCAGCTAAAATACATATAAGAGAAATTTCAGTTGGTATAAACATAACTGAGCTGCTTTGGAATATAATAAGAATAGATTTTAAATTTCATGTCTTTAGGCTGGACTTATCGGACTGGATGAAAAAATTACTCTGCATGACTATCAAAAGGACTGGAACTATGTAGAAAAGTTATTGGCTGTTCAAGCACCCAAATGGCCTGCAGGTAGATATGAAATAATTGAATCAGTTAGAAGCGCACCACATTGAGAAGTATATATATTACAACACAGAATGAGATTTTTAAAATAATCTTCATGTGTCAAAACTTAGATGGTTATGGCAAAATGTGTTTGTCATTACTGCTATTTCTTTCATTATTACTTGTTTTGGGCTAGTCAAATGAACCTGCATGTGGAAGAAAGTCTAGTACTCTTTATGGGTCTCCCCGGAAAACTCCCTCAGCCACCCTGTCCCCTCCCCAAAGGGAACTTAACAAGTGAGAGACCATACCCCCCCACCCCCCTGGAACAGTCGCTTCTGAAGGGGCCGTCTGAGCATACAAGACATGGTCGAAAATGCCTCCCACTAAACTGACCTCATAAGGAGGGGTGAAATTTCTCTACTTAAACTCGCTACAACTTCAGTGCCACCCGGCAAAGCTTACAACTCTTTATGTTTAAAGAATGCTGCAAGGTGGGGGATCATCAATGGCTTACTTAGGTTGTTACCCACACTGGAAGCTTTCCTCAGATCTTGCATCCGCTAAGTTCTTCATGCCCCCTTTTGCTAATCAGTACTGGCGCTCCTGGACCTAGACCGGTACTGCTCACTGATGTTGCTAGTGAAGGGGACAAAACGGTCGCTTTGGAATTTCCCAACTTTCAACAGATACTTAGGTTTTCATTATCTGCATAGCATCTAAAACTCTGTCTAAGATGCGTGCAGTGACTGTAATCACATGAGACTAGCACCTAACCCCTAACCAAACTTCGGCATTGCCTGCTAGTCAAATAAATGATCCATATTCTGTTGAATTGAAGAAATTTGAAATATATTTTACATTTGTGTTTTTGGACATTTTTTAACTGAAATAAATAGTTTTTAAATAAATATTTCTTATTTAACAGAATATCTATTTTTTGCAGGTACAGCTGTAGGATACCACGGCCTGACATTTGGAATGTATGCAGATGCCTTGGTACGGAAGGTGGATCCACAGCATAGAAATCTTTCCACCTTCTTTCAAGAAGAAATTGCAAAACCTCTTGGTGAGAATTACATAATTGGTTTGCATTAAAATAATTTTTAATAAAGGTTCAAGGCAAAATTTTACATTCGCATACCACATTTTAATTTTATCAATGTTTTATTATTTTAAGGAAGCTAATTGGATCAAATCATGTAAAATATAGCATGATTTCTTTTTTAGTGCAGTCAAAGGAAGTTTTAAATTTTTATTTGGAGACCATCAAGTATTATTGTAATGTAATAATTAAAGAAAAATGAATTATTCAATAAAGAAGCTTTAAAATGTAGAAATTATACTTCTTGAATTCTTTTTAGTTAACTTAAAACTTATCAACTGAGAAATTAAAAAAAAAAAAAAGAACATTATTTTATTTTTTCCTCTATCTGATTCTAACAGACTTAGACTTTTATATTGGACTACCACCTGATAAATACCATCGGTTTGCTAGGTACAAAACAGCTAGTATTTGGGAAAAGCGTTTCACTTTCATGGATCTATATCAGATGACCTTTAACCCTTACTTCAAAATAGCTTTAGGAGTCATGGATATACCAGATAAAGTGAGGATATCACTTATTTAATCATATTAAATTTATCCTACTTGTTTTTTTTTTTATTGGTGAAGATTTTTAAAATAAACAATAGATAGATTCTGCAACACTTATTTACAAGCAGTTTCTGTTGACTAAAAAAAGTTAACAAAATATCATCATCAAAACTTGCTAATATATTTTACGTTGTTTTTTTTAAAAGTCATTTAAAATATAATTATTTAATGTCTGCCATATTTTCTATTTATTAAACAAAATTATTAAACTTTCTGTAGGTTTACCTAAATTTCTTAATTTTCTTCATAGTTTCAATATGGTGATTAAATATGGAAAAAACAGAAGGGGAATATTACTCATTACAGATACAGCTAATGCATTCAAAACAAACTTTTCGGTAATGCATGTCTGAAAATTAAAATAAAAAATCAAATCTTCTGTTTGAGAAGATGAAGTAAATAATATGAAAAGTCATCATCAGAAATAATCTAAAATATGAGAGACATTAACTATTGCCTTCCCCTTTCCCCAACAGACAGACTGTTTAAATGTTACTTTTTTATTTTCAAAACAGGCATTTAACAATCCTGAACTTCTGTCTGTTGGATTTCCCTCAGTGATGGGAATTGGAACAGCTAGAAGTCTTGCAAAGATGTATGACTTTATTGCTAATGGCGGGAGCGTAAAGGGTAAACAGCTTTTTTCACCTGTTGTTGTGGAGGCCCTTGTAAAACCTTTGACACAAGGCTTGGCAAATTTATTGCTACTGCCCACCCCATTATCCAGAGGCCTGATGGTGGACAGAAAAAAGGTAAATGGTACACCTGAGTTTACATCTTTAATACCCCCAGCTATTAACTTGTCAACCCACTCTGTCCATCTGTTGGACAGTGCTGTATAACATTTTCTGTGTATAGGTCTTGTTGGCAGCCGGGGCCAATTTACTTCTATATCTAACTCTGGGCAAAAAATGAATTATCATGAAATATATTTTTTACACTTTAAAATTTTTTTTTTAAATAAAAAAATTGCTAATTTTTGGCACCACTTTCTTGTGTGGGATACATTAATTTAAAAAAAAGATATGATTGGGCTTTAAGTCATTTTGGATTCCCAAGTTTGCTTTTCTCATAGTAGTGTTTTTGACAAGCTTTGATTTATTGAATGAAGGTGTCTATAAAACATAAACCATGGATAAGCCTAGGATGCTATAATCTTCTGAATTGAAAGAGCACCTGTAGTTTATTAAGATAAGATAGGGAGCTAAGATATGCTTTTAATTTCTTTTGACTATGTTAAGATTTTAGTCACTTTTATAAACATTAGTTGTTGGAAAGTAAACCATTTTGCTGGTACTTTTGTAAAAAATTTAGATAATACTATTTTAAATGTATCTTATATGTTACAGGCGCTCCTTCTGTACACAAGATTAGTGCAAAAAAATCAGAAAATATATTTGTTAATTTAAAAAACTGTATATTAATTAAAGATGGAGTAAAATAAAGACAACAACATGTATAAAAATTAACTAGTTAACTAGTGGGACGTGGTGGCCGAGAGGTAGCGCTCTCGACTGTCATATTGATGGTCACGGGTTCGAATCCACACGAAGGTGTGGATTCGTTCCCGGGGCCTGAGGAGTCCCCGAGTCACCCAGCTCTGAATGGGTACCTAACTAGACAATAGTTAGGCGGCTGGGGTAATGCGTGGAACCCCTATAGCCGTGGCCTGTGACCGCTGCATCACTTGCCAACAGATGATCTCTCATGGTCTGTGGACGCAATTATCTTCTGCATAGAAGGAGCATCTGTATATCTAAGATAAGATAGTTTCATTTATATTCAAATATAATCCTTTGGCTGGTAGTTTTGCTCATAGAAGCATTAAAAAAACACTTTTACATACTTTTTCGGTCCTTTTTTAAAAAGTTAAATTATTGGCGTACTTTAATTGATTTGTTTTTGACAAATTTAATATTTAAAATATTTTTTTTCCTATTTTGAATTGTAAAAATATAATTCTTTTTTTCAATGTTGACTTATTCCTGCTCCAAAAATTGTTTGTAGTCTTTCTTCTTCTGATGTTAAACAGGTTCTAAAAGCTCAAAAAATCAATGCCACTACTTTGGATTGAATTTCCATCAGATTAACTAAAAATGTTGAAATCTTTCAGAACATCACAAATACTCTGAAAACTCATTTGTGTGGTTCAGATTGGTTTGCACTGAACTAACTTTTTTTTTACCAATAATTTCTCGTCTATCCCACTATTTCTAGCTCTCTGACCACTAATTTCTCTCTCTTTACTCATGTGACCCCTTTTAATTCTCTTTCCATTGTTTAAGTTTTATCTGCTATGAGACTTTTTTATGTATTGCTATAGAAATAGACATTAACTTTTAATATTATAATAAAAGCTGTTAGTTTGCATATCTACTCTTCTTCCGTCCTTCTGTACCAAATATATCTTTAAAATGAAAATCATTTTAAAAAAAGTTTCTCATTGATAATAAAAATGTTATTGTTATAAATTTTTAACTGATCCAAATTTCATTTTGCTCATATTTTTTTTTTACTATATCATAAAATAATTTTATATATTCCATTGATTACTCATATACTTTCAACATTTTCTGTCTAGGAAGGACAACATGTGGTAGGTCACCCTGGTTATGGTGGTAACTTAGCTTTTGCTGATCCCACTATTGGAGTTGGAGTGGCCTACACTACAAACTACTTGGGTGGATATATGTTAGGTGACCCTAGAGAGATTTCACTTCGTGATGCTTTTTATGAATGCTTCCAAGCCAACAAGGCACAACTACCACCATATCCAGATGTTTAGATAAATTGAAATTTCTTTGTGTCAATTTAATAATATTTAAAAAAAATTATTTCATTATACCATTTTATTGATATGAATTAAAATGAAAAATTAAACAAACTGTAAAAATAAAGTTTTTGATTATAAATTCTTTGTATATGATAAACTAATGGGAAAATATAAAAGTATGTTCAATAAACTCTAATCACTCAAATGTGAAATTTTTTTCAGTCTAGAAAAAAGTGTAATTTTGGAAAGCTGACACTTACAATAAACAAATATCTTATTTGTATAAATATCAGTCAAAGAAATCCATGTTGAACGCAGCTTCAATTATTGCCGATTCTTCTAAAATAATAATGATCATTAATATTATATTAACTTTGTCAGTTCCTACAAATGAAAAGAAAATGTGTAGTTGAAAAACAAAACACTTTACAACAGAACTTGAGGATCTAAAGGCAGTAAAACAGTATATGCTTAAATATTAATTTTCTTATTCTGTAAGTTTAAAGTACTTGTTCATATTCACCTTTGATTTAAATATTTAGAAAGAAACATATATAGATTATCATTAAAAAAATATATTAACATTTGCATAGGTTGTCTTCATATACATAAAATCATAAGTTATTTTGATTAATACTAAATGATTCAGTATGAAAGCAGTTTAAAGCACTACTTCAACCTTTATTAACTTTGCTTGCTAGATAAATATGTTTACCCTTATGAGACTTTGGAGATGTTAAATAATGCTTTTCTAGGCATTTTCTCTATATAAAGAATATAATCTGCTGCAGATATACTATTAAATAGTTAATATTGTATGCACAATAATTTTTTGGTCAATAATTATTAGAGTTGTCTTTTTAAAATTTTGATTTAATGAAAATGAAACATCTTGTTTGCCTTTACTTTTTATTTTCTGAATACCAGTGAATTTCTGTTACAAAGAGAATCCCTGTATTAATGTTATATAAAATTAATATAATGATTTTTTACATTTAAATAAAACTGGGGTGATTGTGATGGATAACTAGTTGATGTAATTAGTTGGAAAATAGTTTTTAAAATATACTGTATAATCCATTGCTAATGAATGATTCTATTTTCCTTTGAAATCCAATGAATTTATTTTATAAATATATATTTTTAAAATTTATGTCTTTTAAATACTAATCTGATTTTGGAATTTTTTGTATGAACTGCTTTATAATATTTAACTTTTAACTCTCAGCACCATAGTGTCCATAGTATTAGTGCAAGAGATTAAACATTGTTCAAGTCAAAGGCTTTTGAAATAAAATTAAAAATCTAAAATTTCACTATTCAAACAATATTTATGCATTAATAAAATAGACATTCAAAGTTGTTAAAAATAAATTGCTCTTTAGCCACCTCTTTATTCATCTAACCAAGCTATAAGTGTGCCTGATGGGATCTTGTGAGCTAAAATTAACCAAATTTTTTAGTAGCTAGAAAGTTTAACTTTTATACACATATTCATCATAAATGGCAATACTTGTAAATCAAAAATATTTTTTAAAAATTAAAATTTACTATTTTAAAAATAAATATCACTTTGTTTAGGATAGCACCACATACTTTTTGCAATTGAAAAAGTAATCACAAAAATGAAATATTTGTAAAATCAATAGTTTATTTAAATTTTTGTATATTTTAATTCTTTGGTTCATTTGTTTTTGCATTGTTATCTTTGCAAATACATATTTCATAGTTTCTAAAAGTTAAATGTTTTTGTATACATAAATTAATGTTTATGATGTTCATATATAAACATTTTATTTCAAATAATGTAAAATGATTTTCTTTTACAAACATTTTTATTTTTTGTATAATTTTTTGAACAAGTTTAGCATTATATTTTTTGTAATAAAATGTTCAGAAGTATGTAAGATTGTAGCTAAATTTCTTATTTATATTAATTAGATGATTTTTGTTAAGAGAACAATGTATACCTAAACAATATACAATAATTTAAAAAAAGGCTCCCCTTACACATAACGACTTACACACATTTCACTTCACTCCTTGCTTAACATTATATTTTATTATTATTATTCTCTTACCTATTATTTTGACACATATGCCCGTTTTCTATCAATAATTTTAGCTTCTACAGCTTGACAAGTTAGATTACCATAATGAAAATGATAATGGAGGTTTCTTGCATGTTTTGTATAGCGCCTTTCATCCATGCTATACCAGCATGACGTGACGTGCTCTGATTTTCAGAACTATGATTATTATTTTAAAAAAAAAATAGTTAGATGTTTATTAAATGTTTCATTGTATTTTTATATTTTCTAACGGGCTTTGAATAAGTATTCCATAATTAAAATACAGCTGTTTAAAAAAGAATCAAATTTCAATCCTCCATTTTCATCCATTAAAACCAATCATATATATTATATTTTTGGCAATAAACTAGGGCTGTTATCGATTAAATTAAATTTAATAGTTAACTTTTGAAAAATTACCGATTATTTAATCGATAATTTTGTTAAAGCTAAAAATAAAGATGTATGACGTCATTTAACTGAAAATTTCAAGGAACGTAATAAAAACAGGCAATTGATTTTTGTTTATTGAGTTATCTTTTAAACATAGTTAGCAATAAATTATTTTAAAAAAACTTAAATAATGTATTAAAGTTTAGCAATCGTATGAAAATTTCAAATTAATTTTAAAAATATAGAAATAATATAGCTGTAGATTAACAAAAACATAAAGATCATCTTTTTATCTCAAGTTATGATTTTTTTCTACGAGCTCACAATCACTTTTTTCACTGTTGTTTTCTTTCACATTTTGTGCCCTTTTATTTTATGGCATTTGTTAAATTGCCTATAACTTATGTATTGAATTTAATTCAAATTTAAAAAATATATTATTGTTAGGAGATATATTTAAATATAATTAGTTCCATATAAAATCAATGAATTTTTATTTTGTTTTTGTTAATTCATTAAAAACATTTTTTTTAAAAATATCATTGTCCTTTATAGAACAGGTTATTTTAAAGTTCGAAGTGATTATTCGCACGGTTTTCCCGTGCATATAATTTATAAAATTATTCGCACGGGTCGGGTCTGGTCGTCGCGCATGCTTACTCCCAGCGGCTGATAACAAAATAATAGCCAATTTCACTCGATTTAGGCTAAATTGTGCAGTTATATGTTAATAGTACTAATATTTATATGTTTATAGTACTAATACTAGTTACAATTTAATGATTGATGTCTAATCAATGATAATTGGATATAACTTTGAATAATCGCATAAACTTTCAAGTTTCTCTAGACTAATGGATAGTCAGCTAAAGAGTTAGTGAGCGTTATTATTGGTTAGCGGATCGAGTCCTGATACAGTCTTTTTTTCTTATCTGTTGTTGTTGTTTTGTTGTTTTTTTTTGTGTTGGTTTTTGTTTTACAACCACAGTGACGATGCTTGCAAACACTCAAACAGGCTTTTTTTTTCCAGGGACAATTTTTTTTATATCCCATGAGTGAGTCACTGTTATTGCAACTACAAGTGTTACTACTGAGCTGAAGTTACTTGTTACTGTTGTTATGCTTATACTCATACTCAGTTCAGTCTTACTTACACTTACAGTACAGAACAGAGTACGGACTCTCATTTTTTAATGTTTTTAAAATGATGCTTTACCATCATAAAGTCTTTCACTTTAATTAATAAAATGAATAATAATAAATCATTAATAATTAATTAGCGAACGGCGGTATGCAGGTCCGCTCAGACTCAGATTCTTGCTCAAATACTATTACTATCAATATCAGTGCCAGCAAAATTAGTTTACCGTGCAAAAAATGATAATGTTTGATATTTTTTGTTCAAAATCTCATAATCATTGTCATCTTCATAATTTGTAGCCATTGGTCATTGACTCATTGAGTCACAGTCACAGTGACACTGTCTGTCAGTGGGTCAGTAACTAAATATTGTCGTAATTTATATTTGTTTTATTTGCGCAGGCTATTAGGTCTAATAATATTTATTTGACTCAATTAAACAACAATTAAATCAATTAACAGTAGACAGTGTCCTACAACTTAAATATCAACTAAACTAATACTTTACATTATCTTAATTATTACACTTTGTAGTTAGTAAGTGTAGATTAGCATTTCAAAACCGTGCGAATAATTATCGGCACGGTCGAACCGTACGAATAATTTTCAAAATTATCGGCACGGTTATGACGTCAAAACCGTGCGAATAACGCTTGCCTTTAAAGTTAGCACCTTCATTACCTCTTTTTTAAATGGAGAAATTTGTACGTAAAAAAAACTTATTATTAATTGTTAATAATTAATTATTTATTAATAAATTGAGAAAAAAATTTAAAACATTTTCTTTAATTTTAATAATTATTTTATTTATTAAAATAATTTTTATCGATAAAGAAAATTACCGATTAATCGAGAAATTAATCGGTAATTTTCGCTGCCCTAATTTATATTTTTAAAAACATTATATGATTGACTAAATGGGCCATCCATAAATGACTTCACGCCATTTAGGCTGATTTTTCACCCCGACCCCCTCGTCACACTTTATTATGAAAACTTAGACTCTTTCCTCAGTGTGACGTCACAAGGATTCCTCCCTCCCCTCCTATAAGAGCAAAATGAGCATGTTTTAAATCATTTTTTTTCCATTTCAATATGTTTTTAGTGTAAGGCTGCACTCTAATATATTTAAGTGGAACTTATATTTAAATTTTCGCGTTTTGAATGACCTCACATGTGTGACTCCCCTCCCCCCCCCCTATTCGTGACGTCATTTACGGGCGACCCCTAAAAGGGCGGCATATTGGGGACCGTCCCGGGCGGCAAAAGCTCTAGCTACGCCTGTGTATTTCATTTTTAAAAAATTGAAAAGATAATCACCTGTCTTTCACTTGTTGTTATTGTTGTAGGCGCCTCATTTGTATCAATGGTAAAAAAAAAATATATATATATATATTAATAATTAATTATTGTCTCGTTGATCATGTGATAACAAAATCAATTTTAACTAGATCTATGTTGATTTTGTTTCTGCTTTCAAGTTAATGCCTATCCTATGAAAAACATTATAAATCGAAAACTAGCATAAAACACAGACGTGACTTTGTTTTATTTGAATAGGTACGTAAATCATTGGATGTCATTGTATTTTCCTTAATTTAGGGATCGAAGTCAAGTGGCATGCCACTTTAACAAATTTAGAAAATATTTAAAATATGATGTATGCGCCGAAATTGTAGAAAGACATACATTATAGATTTACCTTAAGATATGAATTCCATACTTTCCATAAATATAAATTAATGCAATTTTAAATAAGTTATTATTTTAATTTAATTTTTGTAACACTAGTGTAATTTAATAAACATAATTTTTTCAAAGAACACAAGTTAATAATAATACGTCTCATAGTCTTGTAATTTAAATTTCGAATAAGTTTAAAAGAATTTTAAAAATCTTAATTTTGTCACTTAATTTTTTTCTTAATGAACACCACAATATTAAATATATTAGAATTGGTGCTTTTTTGTGCAGTCATTACGGAAAATTAAATAGTAATGCACATCAGATGTTACTATCTATCAATACTTATAAAAACCAAGGCCCTGACTGATTCACTTACTCATCACTAAGCCAACTTCCCGTGCATGAAACTTTGGGAAATACCCTTCCGTAATGGTAAAAGGCGAAAAAGAATTTTACCATTTCCACTGATGGGCGCAGGGGGGCCGAAATGTAGTTTTCTTCTTTTACAAATAACTGACTCTTAAATAATTCTCCATTTTCCCGTAGAAACTTGCTGAGTACACCCACGCAATGGTAAGAGGCGAACAATTATTTAAATTACCTCTCCCCAGGGGTGGGGGCCCAAATTTAGTTTTTTACTAATATAAAAATTAACTCATAACTAATTACCAAATTTCCCGTGTAGGTAGAAGCGTGAAGCTTTGGGAAGTTTCCGCTATGGCAACAGTCGAAACACTTTTTAAAAGACTCACTGGGGTCCAGGGGCCCTAATGTAGTTTTCCCCCCTAATTTAAGCTATAAAAAACTCATTATTAAATCTCCAACCTCCTGTGTATATAGGAGAATGAAACTTTGGGAAGTTGTCGAGCACCCGTACGCAATGGTAACAGGCAAAAAAGAATATTTAATTTATCACTCACTGGGGGTCGGGGGCCCAAGTGTAGTTTTTTCACCTTATGTGAGCTAAATAAAATTGTTTAAACTTTGGATATTGTGTAAATGGATTTTGAAAAAAATTAAAATATAAAAACTTGATCGCTTATATTAAAATACTATAGTGCATTCAAATTATAATTTTCATTTCTTTGGAGCCAAGAGTCCCTAACCTCTTTTTGTAAACGTTTAGAAATGTTTTTCATTCGATTTCACACGTTTTAAAAAAAATTCAAATATTGACAAACAAGTATATTCATCATGATCCATTTTAAAATAAACTGTTGTTTTGAATTTTATATCTTACACCGATAGGACACCAGACCCTTTTTAAATTTCTTTTTTTTTAAAAAGCTATATAAAATTATGTTATTTATCACACGGCCATTAAACTTTGGGAAGTATTTGAGTACGCTGCCGTGAAGGTTTCTGGCATCATGATCCAGATTGAAATTGGTGTTTTGAATTGTGGTTACGCGGGTTCTCAACGCTAAATGAATTCCTAACTTTCCGCCGGAAGCGCGGGTATTTGCTAGTTTTGTATATTTTTATGGGGGCGTGTTCGTAACCACAAAATCAAGTATTCAGGACTTTAAGTTCTGAAAAGGAATGTGTACATCGGGATTAAATAATGGCCAACTTGAATTTCTGAAAGAATATTTTAAAAAACAAATCTGTATAATAATTATTGTTTTTAACTTTGCTTCTACGCTTTGATCCTTTTCTTATTCTGGTCTGTTGCGCAAATTTGGTTGTAGCCCTGAGCGAAATATGAGTTTGTTTGACCTGCATAAAATCATCGTTATATCAGCATGAACAAGAGGACGCGACCATATGAGTGTCAAGGACCTGGCAGTCACTGCTATTGTCTCGTGCACAAACACACCCACGAGAGTCCAGATTGAAAACAGATTAATAGAGAGTCACGGTACAATCGCTCCACATGGGATGAACATGGTCTTTTCTTTGTCCACCTAGGCGGTTGCCCCGCCCCCTCTCTGCTTTCCTATATAAAATCGCTCTGTCATCTCTCAGTTTCACTTTTTCTTTGGATACTTCGGATTCCACCGCAGCTAAGTTCCTTCATTTTTCATTTTTTATTTTTATTTCCGTTTTGTTTGTGTCTTGTATATTCGTTGATAAAGGCTATTTGCCGAAACGTTCGCTGTTTTGTTACGTCCGGTCAGGCTAACCTATACCTTGTTTACGTCTTTTCCATTGAATTTTATAGTATATTATGAGGATTGGTAAATGTTTTTATGAATCCCTGAAAATGCATTGGACATACTGCAATGCTGCAAATATGAGTAGGAAGTATAACGGAGACCAGGCTATTCTTTTGAGAAATGCAGTGTTACTCATTATATGCCGTTCACAGCTCATCCCTAAATTTGTTTGGGAAAAGTGCTGCAGGTTGTCCTGCTGCAGTCAGCTTTGTTTTGTCTTCTGCATAATCTTTATACCTGGCTTGTTGCATCTATTCATTGTTGACAGCTACATCAAAAAACACATGATATTGATAAATGTTAGCAAAGCCTTGTCTCCGGCATGATGCTGTAAGGTCTGCTAATAAGTCTTACCATGAGAGTTTTGCAGCACTGAAAAAATTATCAACTAACGAAAATCACGTGGATGTTGACTTGATGCAGGAGGATTTCGAAAGGAACTTAAACAACTGGAAGTATTTATTTTCTTGAAATTCGAGAAACAATTTTAGAAAAATTTCAGAAAACGAATTAATCTATTCGAGAGCCGAGAATATATTTGAATTCAGCCATGCATTTGAAGTCTCTCATTGGTTAGTTAAAAAGACAGCTTTATTAATTTGATTCCTATAAAGACAAAGGAAAGGACAAGTCCGTAGAAAAAAGAGAATAAATAACCTTCAATACTATCCAAAAGAAAAATTGTCAGTCTCATAAAAGGACATCATCAAAACGGTACTTCTGATAATCATTGACAAACTTTCTTGAGCCCCACAACATCGGTTAGGCGCATATAAAGACATCCATGAGAAATTTGTCTTTCTTACAAACCTAAGTGAGCTCAGCAATGACGCCATTCGATGGGAAGCAGCTAAGTTTATGGAAGAATATTCAAGCGATTTCGAAGATTGCCTACCTTCAGAATTATTTCAATTTTCAGAACTCTTAAAAAGTTATTTTCCAGCCCCTGGCTCAGGGTAAGGAAAAGGAAGTAACACAATGCGAGACTCAAAGACACGTGCACAGAGCTAAAAAAAATATGCTTTTAAATTAGCTAAATTTTACACAGTCCTTTACAAATGTAATATCACACTTCGCATATGTCTCTCAATGATGACATCAAACTGCAATCATTTATAAATTTGAAAAAAAATGAGTTAGAATCTGCATTGGACAACCATGACTGATAAGTTTTCTCTAATGAGCACTGAAAAGGAACTTGTAAGCTTACTTAGCTTTACTGACTTGATTTATAACTTCGCCATGAGAAAAAATTCGCCAACGAATGTTGTAGGTCGAAATACTTATAATAAATTTTAATATTTTAATGATTTTTTTTTTCGAATAGAGAAAACTATTCGATACCCTTTAAAAAAAACAAAAGTTTTAAAAAAGTATTTAAAAATAAGGAACAACGGGTAATATTATTCTTTATGGGGGTCGCGTTCGTAACCACGAAACAGCGTAAGTTGGGATGAGACCGTCGTAACCGGAAGACTACCTGTTTATAAACATGCATATCTATGCTTGCACGCCTTTAATCAATCTAAATAAAACAAAATATAAACTCAAAGACATTGAATATATAATTTTCTTCTAAATAAGCAACAACAAAGAAAACCCTTCTTTGATTTTTTTTTTTTTGGGGGGGGGGGGGGGGAATCGTACTCCTCCCCCCTCCCCATAAAAACTTTTATAGAGGATATAGGAAAATGGGATTCGTCCATGCTGTAGGTGTTTTAAAATCCAAATGTCTTTATATCTTTTAAAACAGAAGACACCGCCTCCTTCATGTCCAACCTTTTTAAAGATCTCTCTGCTGCGACTGTTTCTGTTCTTTTTTAAAATTAAATTTATTTTTATGTTGTTTGTGTTTTGGGACTGTTTAATTATTGCAAGTTAGCTGATATTTTTAAAACTAAAAGTTTTTGTGGTAACGTAATTCATAGTATTTCTTAATTTATTTCAAGTTGAAAGAAATGTAACTTCTTTTTCTTGACATAAAATCGAACACAATAAAATTTTAGACTTTGGTGTCACCCCCGATGGTGTCACCCGGGGCGGCCCGCCCCCCTGAGGACGCCACTGCTAATTACATTACTTCATCTATGTTCTTCATCGTCGAGGGCTGGAACTATGAGTTGTTTACTAAAAATTTTGCTAGAAAATAAGAAGTGTCAAATGTTGGGCCTTATTTTTAACAATGATAAACAAATATAAATAATTAATGATTGCCTCTATGAGCATGTGATAATATAGTCAATTTTAGAAAAGTTGATTTCGTTTTTACGTTCAAACTACCTATAGATCTGTTATGAAACATTATTAAGCTAAGACTGTATAAAATAGAGACATTATTAGATATTATTTATTTTGGCTTAAGTACGAAAGTCATTTATTTGTCATATTAATATTATCCCTAGATAATGGGATCGAGGTCAAGTGGCACGCCACTGGTACTACAGTTAGACAATGAGATTGATGTAATGGGTGCAGTATAGATACATGGAGAAAGTTACATATAGATTAGCCTAATTATATTAATACCATAGTTTTTGTAATTATAAATATTTGAAATTTTTAAAATTTGTTTTTATTTGACTTTAATTTTGGAAACTAAAATAACACTTATTAAAAAGAGAGTATTTTTTAAAATAAAAATTAACT
Source organism: Radix auricularia (assembly GCA_002072015.1). Lineage (NCBI taxonomy): Eukaryota > Metazoa > Mollusca > Gastropoda > Lymnaeidae > Radix > Radix auricularia. The sequence goes on from MUZC01000492.1 coordinate 677,638, forward strand.
CAAGTTAATAATAATTCATCTTACAGTATTGTAAAAGAAAATTCAAATGAGTTTAAAATAAATGTGAAATTCTTATCTGGTCACCTAATTTTTTCTCAAGAACAAAGCATTATTAAATATATCAGTTCCGGTGCTTTGTGGTGCAGCGATTACGGGAAATGAAATTGTAATGCACATCAGATGTTGATACTAAACATTTATTTTAAGATCAGTGTTCTTTCTCACTGAAAAATATAGTGTGTATTTGTACACCCATAGATCTATAGTTGAAAATATAATTCTATTATTTTTTTTATTTTTTTTGGATGAAAATTATTATATAATCCTACAATTTTGAAAAGAATAATCTTAATTGCTTATTGTTCATTTACTACCGTCTTCCTTTCGTATTAAAATATGTTGACAAAGGCAATCGTCGTTTTTATTTCACTTTAAAAAAAAAATTTGAATATCAAAGGTGGAAACCATCTATACACGCTTGCTAACTATTACATTACCTGAAACTTCAAAAGCAAGATATTTGTCCTCCCTGAATTGAATAATGTGTGAAATTTTAGTATTTTTTTAAAAAATAACAAACGTTTTATTTCTTTCTTTCTTAAAAATTAATTGTGTAATTATATTTCTGGTATGTAAATTGACATACCCCCACCCCACCCAAAAGTTTGTTCAGTTTTGATATAAATATTGTTATCTATTACAGACGCCCCCTCTGTACTGAAGGATGTGATCAATGTAGCAGATCCGTTGTACAAGGTTGATCCAGGTCTCCTCTTTGATACAGAAATTTAAAAATTTAACAACCAGTAAAAACTAAGTTTTGATTATAATTCCCTTATATATGAGCAGGGCCATAGAGTTTGCGGGGCCCAAGGCAGTATATGATATGCAGGACCCCGGGCCAAAGGGCAGTGGCGGATTTAGCTATAGGGCAGAGGGGCGGGTTGCCCCCCACGCTCCAGTTGGGTCTAAAATAGCGCCCCCCTGAGACGCCCTCATGAATACTAAAAAGGTGTAGCTAGAGCAGAAAAAAGATTGCTAAACACGAAAATTTTAATCAACACTAAACTCCAACACGACTATATTGGCTTGCTAAATATCGTATTCCAACTGTAATATCTGGTTTGGTCAGTCAGGAGCGTCGCTAAGTGGAAAAGAATAGAGAAATATAGAAACGAATGATAGACGTGACGTTTTTCTTGATTTTTAGCAAAACAAGGTTTGCCATTCAGAGTACACAGAGAAAATTCTTGCTTGAGACTTTAGTGATGGTAGTTGTAGAAATACTTTAAATATTTGTTAAATCTTAAGTTTATTAGCCAACTATGATTCCAATTTGGACAGTCATCTAGAGTTTAAAAGAAAAATGAAATTTATTTAAGTCATGATGTGCACATTGATTTAATTCAATCATTTGGATCTGAATTATCGGCAGGTATTGATAATAAAGTTAAGTCTTCACATTTCTTTTCTGTAATTATCGATTAAACCATTGATATATCTAAAATTGATAAGATGTCACTTTACGTTCAGTTTCAAAATCAGGAAATGTTGAGGAAAGATTTATAGACTTTTATACTTTTGTAAACAGCAATGCTGCATCCGCATTTGCTGAGAAGATTCTAACGGAACTACACATTACAAAAGCGAAACAGTGATATCACAATCTGAGGAGGAAAGGCATATGATGGTGCATCTGTGATGTCTGGAATTAAGAGTGGCCTTCAAACTTTCACACAATGCCATCTATGTTCATTGCTGTGCCCATGTTTTAAATTTGGTCACTCTCGAAGCAATGTCCGTAAACAGTGATGTATACAGTTGTTTTTGGCACAGCTGAAAGGTTGTATGCATTCTTTACGTCTAGTTTACCACGTCTACATACTCTTAAAAAACATCATAAATCTCAATATGAATCAACAGTAGATACTCTGAACTGAAATGACTTTCTGATACAAGATGGTCAAGCCGTAGGCCGTAAGTAAGCATGCAGTTGATGCAGTTATTGGATCATTCTCTGCTGTTCTAGCCACTCTAGAAGATATAAATTCAAGGGCATCAACATAACATAAAGGAAGTGTCAGAGCAGAAGCCATTGCACAATCTGCTTTAATAACAAAATATTCTTTTGTTTTTTATGCTATTTGTACAAAAGTTGGTGTTGATATTTTCATGTTATCAAACCACTTGCAGCTCAAGAGTATTGACATTGCAATTGCAAAACGATTGATCGATGTTGGAAGAAATAAGTTTGTTGAAATGAGAAGCGATCAAGCTTTTTATAATTCTGAAAGTAGATATCTAATCATTTATTAACGAAAATTGTTCGAAACTAGATGTTAAAAACAAAATTTAAAGAAACGCGAATTGCAGAAAATAAAAGTAGGGCAGGTGAACTTAGTAGAGATGAAAGGGCTAATGATCCAACTAACAGTTTTAAATCTGAAACGTACTTCACTATCTTGGATACACTTCTAAAATAAATAGATGATCGATTTAGTGACTTTAGGGTCACAGCTATTTATTCCTACTGTATTGATCCATCAGAAATGCCGGAGGAAAATTAAGATCCTCTTCGAAGTTTATGCAAAATTTACAAACACATTAACCTAGAAGAAGCAATCGTTGAATATTATACCTTCAAAGATTTTTATGCATCACAACGTCCATCACTATCTAGTGAGCTACGACTTAAAGAGTTTCTGCCATTCTTGACTGAAAAATAAATGGCATCAAGTCTCTATAGTTTGTCAATATTCTATAAAAAATGTACTTGAATCTTCCTGTTACCAATGATTGAAAATCATCAAAAATTATTTGTGCTCAACAATGACAAACGAACGTCTTTCTGGATTGGCAATAATTTCAAATGAACGTGATCTAGGTGAGAACGTTGACTATGAATCAACGATAAATCGTTTCGCTTCACGTAGAAAGGAATTTAAATAATGCTCAGGGCTCTATATAAATTTGTATAAACTAAGTTTCTTTCTTAGATCAATAAATATACTATTGAAATAAATAAACGTTACTATTTTGAAATCATATCTGTTTATATTTATTTCTTCTGTTTGACTTGTTTGTTAATTTGGAAAATTTACTAAATTAGTAGGCTAATAATTAGTATTGACAAGGGCTGCGGAAATGAACGATTAATTTCTCGACTAATCCTTAAAAAGTTTAAGGATTAAATTATTTTTAACCATTAATCGACCCATCACTTAAAAGTAATTGGAAGTCAAAGAGTAAAAAAAAA
>MUZC01000492.1:685547-734504 GCA_002072015.1 Radix auricularia
AACCCACAAAAACCCCCACCTTTTTTCTATTTGAAAATAAGTATGTTTCAAATCACTTTTTGGTCATTTAAGCATTTATTTATTGTAGAATCTACTTCTGCATTGTAACATCGCAACAGGCGTGAAGCTATGCAAAACGTCATTAAATAAATTGTAAGCCAGTGCTTCTAAAACTTTTTCGTATTTAACGACCGACGGGAATATTTCCATTTCATCAGGTACCGGTGCATTCTTTTCCAGTTCTGACGTTATTTTTACCCGACGTGATAGCAAAATGAGCCCCTACATGGCCTAAGCCTAAAGCCCCATAAGATTAAGTATGAATTCGGCTTGTTTTATAAAATATTAATTTTTAAAAATTTGTTTAATTGCCAAGACAGCATAAAACAGCTAACGAACAATGCTGCCGTGATGTCAAAAAACCCTTTGATTTGATTAACCTTCAAGCTCGCGGATGAGACTATTGATATTACGAGGATCATTTCATTGTTGATAGACATAGAATATATAGATACAGGGCTATTCCTCAAATTTTGTAAACATGTGCGTCGCAAAATACAGTAATTCCTGCTTGTTGAAGACTAAAAAATACTATGACAGTAATCATTAATAAATATTTTGTTTTCTCACGATTTCACGAACGTCACACAGAGTTGTAAATACAGTGGCGTTGCTAGAACATTTTCCGCCCGGGGTGGTCTCTGATTAGCCGCCCTTTGAAGAGCCGTCCATAAATGATGTCACGCAGCGGGGGAGGGGGGGAGTCACCCATTTGACGTCACATCAAAACGTGCTGCATTAATTAAAAGTTCTACTTAAATATATGATTATCGACATTTTACTTAATGACGTTTGACATGGCTTCACGCGTGTTACGATATTAGAGTGCAGCCTTACACAATTTTTTTTTTAGAAAATAAGGCTTTTATTTATTTATATTTTATTTTTTAAAATTTTATTTTATTTTTATTTATTTATTTATTTTTTTGGAAGGGGGTGGTGGACTTTTTGATGTCACATTGAAGAAGGGATCTAAGTTTTTGTGAGGACGTGAGACCAGGGGGAAGGGGGTGAAAATCAGCCAAAATCGCGTGGACGGCCACTTAAGTCAATCGTAAGATGGTTCTTATAAATTATTAAACATTAATAAATAATTGTAATTGAAAGGAAGTACATTGTAAAAGTAAAAAGTGGTGCACATGTTCAACAGTGCATGCTATATTTATGTAAGCAGTAATAAAAGAGGCCATTAAGATGATATAGTCTACCTATAAGTGCACATTTTTAAAAATACAGATGCTTTTTTTTTAAGGCCACAAGAAAGTTATTGAGGTCACTGGCCCCCCCCCCCCNACATTAACAATTAATTTGCTTTTATTTTTTTTTATTTATAAATATAAATATGATTTTTTTTTTTTATAAACAAAGAAATTGTATACATTAGTATGTAAACATATTTATAATTTTACTTACCTAACTTTCTTAGGAGAGAAATCGTGTATTATGATATCAAAATTTAAATTATATGTAATATCTTGTTCTATAGGCAATATACAAGATTGTGTGGTCTTAAATCACTCACTGTGGAACCAAGATAATTTGTTTTATCAACTTCAGTTTGGAGAAGCTCCTTTCACAACTTGATACACTGATAGCATTTGTTGAAAACATTGTTATCAAAATTATAATGTTGGGTAAGAAATCTTCCAATTTGTACTCTAGAATATATTTTAATAGATCAAGGGGGCACCCCCCCCCCACCGTTTTTAAACATATGGCCTCTTATTGTAATGTAGGTAAAGTCAGGGATGGTCTTGCTCCACTGCAACCTATGCGGCCGCAGTGAGTTCGCGTTTTTATAGGCCCCACCTATCTTAATTTTCACTTATTATCCTTATTAATACCCTATCCCTACACAAACTGCCCCTCCTCGCATTCCTTTTCGCATACTAAGCTGCATAAGGCCCTGCAATTGGTAAGACTGGCCCTTTGTACAGCCATAAAAACCTGGAACCTTTTTTGTTCAATATTGAACTGTTCTTTATTAATGTCAATAAATATATTTATTTGATGTTCACATTCTTCATTTAGTATGTTTAATAGTATTGTACACGAGTATTTTCTTGCAAAGACATGCAATTCATCAGCGGGTTCAATTATTTTCTATTAGAAATACAAATATGGATAAAAACATTTTTCGTTGCACGATTGCTCTAAAGATAGAACCCCATCTCATGAATTTTCTCCACTCAAATTTTTCTCTTTCTAACTCGGCGTTCAGTTAATATCTGCAATTCTCTATAATCTATAACAGCGTTCTGTAATAATAATAATAATAATAATAATAATAATAATAATAATAATAATGATAATAATAATAATAAATAATAATAATAATAATATTAATAATAATAATAAATTGATATTTATATTGCACTGTTTCCCAGCAAGGCGCCGGGCTCACAGCGCATTACATGGAGATAATAACATACATATATTAATTAAGTAGACATACATATCATAATAACCAGATAAATGACAATACCATATAACATCAGCTACGTGAATCATTAAAGGAAATGTTGTTTCATTAATTTTGAAATGAATTTTGAAGAGATGCGTCTTTATTGCAGTCTTGAAGGACTTAGTAGTTGAAATACTACGGATTCGAAATGTTAGATAATTCCATTGTTTGGCTGCACAAAAAAGAGAATGACTTTCGCCAAATGTTTTAGTTCGTGTCTTATGAACACAGAGAATGTGTGTGTCTGTAGAAGAGCATAGCTGACGACTTGGTGAGTAGACCGACAGAAGTTCAGTAAGATAGGAAGGGCATGAGTCAGAGAAGAATTAGCACATAGACATAATTTTGTTTCATGACATAGGTTATCATTATTTTTTTTCAACGTGTTCACATAAATTGAGATACTTTAGAAAAGAAAAACATTGCATTGAACTGAGTTAAGTTCCAGCATCTGATCTCGTTTTACTAGTTACTTCTGCAGATGTCAAATTTACAAGACACTTGAAATTTTTAAGTATGTCTTTTCCGAAATTATTTATGTTATTGCAATGTTTATTAACGGAGAAATTTGAATACTTTCATGTTCTTACCCAAAATCCTAATATTTTTCCATAAAATAGACGAATTCAAACTATTTGCACATTACTTTAATTGGATAGGCGTAGGCGGCGTAGCATTTTTAATGAATAACAATATTTTAATGAAAAACACAAATTATGTGTGCTACTTCAATGCAATAAAAACAAAATACAATTAACTTTTAATCAGTTACCTTAAAATATTTTTTTTTATAAAACTGAAACAGTTATTTAAATTTAACTACTTGCAAGTTAAACACAATATTTGAGCCACCATGTCATGTAGTTACTTGTTAGCTCATCATTCTGCACATGTCGAAAATCCACGCAAAAACTGTCTTTGCGATATTAATAGTTAATAGTACATATTATTCGGACAAGCGTTGATGTGTTGTTTTTGGTGCAGTTTTCATATAAAAGCGTCATCTGTGACGTACACCGCTTAATTTTCCAAACAAATCGATACTTTTTTTTCGATCTTAAATATTTGAACGGTTTTGCGTTAGTTATAAGAACCACTATGTAATCAAACAAATTTTGCGTGAATCCGTTAATTCAGACTTGAAATTAATAATATTTTTGTATACCTTGGTTTTCCGCCTTCAAAAGAAAAAGGGCGATTGTCGGAAATGTCTTTATTTTTCAAATGCCCACAAATGTCGCCCTCTGGATGAGTGCCGCCCGGGGCGGAACTCCACACAGCTACGCCACTGATTGTGCCTTAAAACCAGTGCTTTTTTCCAGTGGGAACTCATGGGAACTCATCCCACTGAGTTCCCATATCTTTTTGGCAAGATTCGTGTATATTTATATAAATAGTCGGCATTTTACTTACTGTCAGTCATTTTTACAGTGGGGACTCACAAAAAAAACAAAAAAAAAATAAAAAAAAAAACAAAACAAAAAACAGATGTGAAATGAGTTCCCAAACATTTTTCGCTAGAAAAAGAAGCACTGCTTAAAACTACGTGTTTGTGCAAACTAAATTGCTGCAGTTTTATTTCATGATCAAGTTATAAGAAAAAATAAATTATATGTCGAAGAGTGACAAAATGTTCCATCTAAGGTTCGTTGGTCCGTGTACAAAGTTAAAACATCCTGTGCAAAGTTGCACAGCATCCATTTTTTGTGCGATAACTTACTAATTTTGGTGCGCGGTATTCTAAACTGCTGCACGGCGTCGGTCAGACGTATGCGCGGCCACGCAGCTAAAAGGTGTGACCCTTGTTATTTTCTAAGATTCTAAGTCTTTTTAATTTTTTTAAAATGAAATACATTATTAAAAAGTTATTGGTGAAAATAAAATCTTATCAATATTGTAGTTTTATTGTTACTTAAACACAAAGGCGTAGCTAGGGGGGCGGTCCGCCCTGGGCGGCACTCATTCAAAGGGCGGCGTTTGTGGGCATTTAAAAATTAAAGCCATTTCCGAAAACCGTCCCTTTTCTTTTGAAGGGGGAAAACCATGGTAAAACAAAAAGAAGTTTTATTTTGAGTTTTGATTAACGGATTCCTGCAAAATTTGTTTATTACATAGAGGTTGCTATAACTAACGCAAAACCGTTTAAAAATTTTAAATCGCTAAAAAAAAAAAAAAACGTAACGATTTGTTTGGAAAATTCAGCGATATACACCACAGATGGCGCTTTTATAAGAAAACAACACAAAAAATAGCAACACATCACCGCTGGTCAGGAAATATGTACTCTTAACATCACCTAGACAGTTTTTGTGTGGAATTTCGACATTCGCAGAATGATGCGCTTACAAGTGCCTACATGACATGGTGGTTCGAATATTGTGTTTAACTTGCAAGTACTAAATTATATTACTGTTTCAGGTTTCATAAAATTCTTGTAAGATAGCTTATTAAAAATTTAATTTGCTTTGTTTTTATTGCATTAACGTAGCACATAAAGCTTGTGTTTTTAATTAAAATAAGGTTATTCATTGAAAATGAATGGTCATTCATTTTTCCGTTAATAAACACCATAATAACACAAATAATTCCGAAAAATACATACTTAAAAATTTCAAGCGTCTTGGAAAAATTGACAAATGCTGAAATTTTACTCAGTTCAATGCAATCTTTTTCTTTATCTTAGATATACAGACGCTCCTTCTATGCAGAAGATAAATGCGTCCACAGACCATGAGAGATGATCTGTTGGCAAGTGATTCAGCGGTCACAGGCCACGGCTATAGGGGTTCCACGCATTACCCCAGCCGCCTAACTATTGTCTAGTTAGGTACCCATTCAGAGCTGGGTGACTCGGGCACTCCTCAGGCCCCGGGAACAAATCCTCGCCTTCGCGTGGATTCGCTACCTCTCGACCACCACGTCCCACGTCTTTTTTATGGTATCTCAATTTAAAGGAACCCGTCTTTTTTAAATTAATGCTAACTATGCAAACCCATTTCATAGAACAAAGATATGCGCTAATACAGAACCCTGTTACAAAGCGTTTGAGGTATTACATGAACACCAAGTTAGAGGGAGAAAAATATGAGTGGGGAAAATTCAGAAGACGTGTTTCTATCTCCAGAGCAAGAAGTACGAGAAATGTTTTTATCCGTAGATATTATTATAAAAGAAATAAAACAACGGGGTGATGAGTTACGTGTTCTTGGAAGAAAATATTCGTGCATAATACCATCTAGCCTACTAAATGACGAATTTGAACATCAAATAAATTTCTTTATTTCCATTGATAAAGAATTGTTTGAGATTGAAAGAGAAAGGATCAAGGTTTTTATGGCAGCACACAGGGCCTGTCTTAGCTATTGCGGGGCCCTATGTAGCTTAGTGTGCGAAAAGGATTGTGTGTACCCCAGTTTGGAGAGGGATAAGGTATTAATAAGTATAATAAGTGAAAATTAAGATATGTTGGGCCTATGAAAGCGCGGGGCCCTCTGCGACCGCATAGGTTGCAGGAGCCTAAGACCAGCCCTGGCTGTACCTACACTACAAGAAGAGGAATCCATTAAAATATATTCAACAGTAAATATTTGAAAATTCTTTACGCAACATTATAATTTTGCTAAGAATTTTTTCAACAATTTCTATCAGTGTATCTAGTTGTGAAAAGAGCTTCTCCAAATTAAAGTTGATAAAAAATTATATTCGCTCCACAATAAGTGATAAAAGACTTCACAATCTTGAAATATTTTCCATAGAACAAGGTATTACAAATAATTTATATATTTTTTTAACATAATACACGCTTTTTTCTACTATGAAAGTTAGTTAAGTAAGTAAATGTATAGATAATAAAAAATATGTTTATATACTAATGTATCCTATTTCTTTTTTTTTTTATTAAAAAAAATCGTATATTTATAAAAGTAAAAGCATATTAATTGTTTATATTTTTTGGGTGTAAAATTTGAAATATCTTTTGTTTCTTGTGGGGAGGAGGGCAGCGACACTTATAACTTTCTTGTGGCCTTCAAAACAATTATCTTGTATTTTTATGTTTTAATTATAGGTAAATCATCTTATGTGGCCTCTTTTATTACTGCTTACATAAATAGGGCATGCAATGATAAAATTGTTCCCCACCTTCTACAATGTACTTTGTTTCAATTAAAATTATTTATTCAAGTTTATTAATTTATAAAAACCAACATATAATTAACTTAAGTGCCGTCCATAAATGACGTCAGGTAATTTCGGCTGAATTTTCACCCCTGCCCACTTGTCACACGGCGTCATGAAACGAACACTTAGACCCCTTCCTCAGTGTGATGTGACAAAGACCCCCCCCCCCATGCAAGCGTTTTTTTCTATTTGAAAATGAGCGTGTTAAAAAAAATTTGTTGTCACTTAAATATGTTTGTAGTTTAAGGCTGCACTCTAATATCGTAACACGCGGAAACCACGTAAAACGTCATTGAATAAAGTGTCGGTAATCATATATTTAAGTGGAACTTTTATTTAACGTTGTGCGTTTTGAATGACGTAATATGTGTGTTTCCCCCCCCCCCTCAAAACGGTGCGTGACGTCATTTATGGGTAACTCCTAAAAGGGCGGCATATTAAAGACCGCGCCGGGCGGCAAAAGCTCTAGCTACTCCACTGCTTAAACATTATTGTCATTGTTGACAATAAAACCTCAGATGTTATGTTTTATAAAAAAAATATTGGTTAATTTTATTACAAATATGCGGACATATTATACAAATATGAATGAGAATGAATAATGAATATTGCTTTTCATTTCTAAAAGGTTTCCATCTGAACAGCCCCTGCCCTGAAGCATACCATCAAACCTCCTTGCATACCATCAATTATCTCATTGGTCTACCCTCTCTTTTAACTCTTTTCTGTGTAAAGGTATGTATTTTAAACTGTGACAGAATTTTAAAGATCATCACCTATTTTCTTTTCTTTTTAAAGTAGCAAACAGTTAAACAGTAACAGAGTTTAACGAGATCAAAATATTATTATATTGGGTTGTTGATTATATTGGTAAAAGCGAAGTATGTCGACCGTGACGTCACGGTCATGGCGGCCTTCATTGTTGTTATAGCACGTCCTTTAAAGAGCTTTAAAATTAAAATTCTATAGTCTATAGTCTACCTGGCTAAAACCTATATCTCCGACCGGAGCGTCGCGTCTCTTCCGATTTTTTAGGGTTTGGGTTAGGTTTAGCTTTAGAATTTCGAAAAATTGATGATTTTTAGGGTTTGGGTTAGGTATAGCTTTAGAATTTCTGAAAATTGACGATTTTAGGGTTTGGATGGCCGCCGATAAGGTCGGCCCGGTCGGAGATGTAGGTTTTAACCAGTCTACCTAACCCAAACCCTAAGCCTAAAACTTAAACATTCAATTTTTAAAAATCCTTTTAGAATTTATAGAACTCTCGTTTCCAGCAACCGGTAGCGTAGTGACGTCACGGTCGAGATTCTTCACTTCAGCCAAATATTAGAACAAAATATTATATTATAGAGTACTATAGAGCATAGACCCATGCCCATACTCATAAATCTTAGTATATTATAGTATTAATAGTATACAGTATAGTCATAGTCAAGTCACACATAGCGTAGACTAATCTAATAGTAATAGTAATAGTAATAGACTTATACTTAGGACTTATGTGTTACAGACGCTCCTTCTAAACAGAAGATTATTGCGTCTTACCCTTATCTAACGATATAATATAGTATATTAATAGTACTTAGTCAGTCTAAGACTTAGTAGTTACTACTTAATGATAATGTCCTTTAGCTTTAGGCTTTATCACTTACTTTGTCTTAGTATTTAGTCTTTGCCTTAGCCTTAGAAGTCTTAGAAGTGTTGAAAATTCTAATTTCTATATTATACATTTGTCATCATAGGCGAAATGAGAGATGGGTTTTGTCAGAAATGCTGTTGTTGTGCTTGTTGCTATTACTGCATGGCAGTATTATGCTCATAATTTTCCAAAGACTATAGAAGCTCCAAAAGTCTCTGGATATGTTCATCCTTCATTTCAGAAAGTGATAGACACTTTTAAGTAAGTAATAACGAAGGATTTCATTTATTTGTTGTGTCACACATATTCTAGGTTCCAGTGGTTTAGTAAGCATTGGCGTCGCTAGGGGGGAGGCGGTGCAGTGGGGTCGCCCCAGGTGACACCATCAGGGGGGTGACACCAGACTGTAAAATTCTTTATATTCCCATTATTTGGCACTGGAAAGCTCGGAGGAGTTCTATGGGTTAAATCCGGGTGACACCAACCCTAGTGACGCCTCTGTTAGTAAGTCATTGGTCCCAAAGGTTAACTTTAATTCCGCCTCTCCAAACATTAAAATGTAGAACTTACTGATAAAGACCTTTAAGAAGCGGTGTCCTAATCATCTGCTCTAAATGGCTTGAAAAATAAATACTTTTTTAGCACTTTCTATACTAATACTATAGCTAAACATGCAAGTAACACCATTTTTACTTTGATATTTAAGTTATAACTATAACTTATTTTCACACCTTTTATAAACGCTCCTTAAACTTTAAGACAGTCTACTTATTTTTTTAGTGGTGGGGAAAGGGGAGAGAGAAAATATATTTCTATTGATCTTAGAATAAATATATGACAGATGCAGTATTTAAATATAATATACATTAATGTCGATGCTTCGCCTGCTCCTTAACTTTAAAAAGTATAATTCTCATAGAAAAAATTAAACATAACTTTACTAGCATAAACTTAAAATTGTTGTTTGTCCGTCATGATCAATGAGAACCACTCTCATCATACTGTACTAGCTAAGTGCTGTGGCAGCTTGATGTGTCCTTTGGTGGTTATGGGACCAATCTTTGTTTCGAAACGTGCGTCCACAGGTCCAACAAGAGATGGTCGGGATGTCATCAGGAGGTTTAGTTTTCTGGACTCGGCAGCCTGTTTATTTGCTTCTTAGGCTGCTACATTGTTCCTTATTATAAAGTGCCAGGAGGCTAGGTCACTGGCTGCTGACTCCTAAGTGTAATGTCCAGTGCCATAAGCCTTCAATGTGGCCTTGAACATATCTTTGTAGTGCCTTCTTTGAACTCTGTGGGATCTATGTCCGTCTGAAAGAAAGCTTGCCATAGAGGAGCCTTTTTGGGAGTCAATGATTTTGAATGTACACAATGTGCCCACCCAGGCATCAGGCTTGTGTAGATATTATTTTATCCATGTAAATATCAAATGATGCTTATGATTCCTGTTAAGTTTCTTATTAAAATAAGACCATAAGCCAGTGTATTTAATATTAAAATAATTATTCAAGAAACAAATGGTACAACTGTTCAAAATGTTCAATTATGAATTCTGGAATTCTTAATTTTAAACATTTTTTGTCTGTTAAAAAATTGATTTATATCCATGATGTAATGGAATCAACAGGGCTAATATTGCTAGTGGCTTAGAAAGAGGAGCTGCATATGCTGTCTATTACAAAGGCAAAGTTTTAATTGACATATGGGGTGGATGGGCTGACCATGATACTGAGAGACACTGGCAAAGTGATACCATGACATTGTCATGGTCCATGGTTAAAGGTGTCACAGCTATTGTAATTGCAAGACTTGTTGATATGTAAGTATACATTCCTTACTTTATACTTATTTCCTTTGACAAAAAAATTCAAACATCTTTTCTAAATGAACAATGTTTGTAAGTGGAGAAAACTAATTACCCAGTACATACAGGACATTGGAGTGGAAATATAGTTTTATTGCTTGAACCTCATATCAATGATTTTAAAAAATCAACATTCTCATAAATAATACTAGTTGGTAAGCAATTTAAAATCTGATCTATTTAAAACCAATTTTATATTTACAAAAACTCTTTAGAGATTAGTTTAAATTGTTTGTGTGGAACTAAGGAATTATATGTTTTAATTTACAGGGGCTTATTGGATTATAAAAAAGAAGTGTACCGGTACTGGCCACAGTTTGGAGCAAAACAGAAGAAGAATATTACTGTGGAAATGTTAATGAGCCATCAGGCAAGTCAGTTCTAAAATAATATTATATTTTAGCACTAATTTTTTTTTTCATTAAACTCCAGTATCTCAAACTGAATATCATAACCCATTACATATATTATTTTTAAATTTTTGCACATATGCCAAAGATGTTAAAGATCCAACTTCCATCAGGTTTATTGTCTGAAACTAGAACTTTTGTTTTCTTCTATTAAGGAAATTGCAAAGTCATCCTGTCCAGCTATTAAATGTGTAAAAATTAAAAAAACTAAATTTATGAAAACATGTATATCAAATAAAAACAACATATAAAAAACTAAATTTTTGACTATAAATCCTTTATTTACGAGACATAACTATAAGTATGTTCATTATAATATGCATCGCACGACAATCCAAAAATCCAAAATTGTAGTCATGTCTCATTCATTTAGGATTTATAAAAAAAAAAAAAAAAAACTACTACAGTCTGTCTGCTAAATTTCAGCTCGATTTAATCACGGGAAAAGGGTTATAAAAAATGTTTAATATAGTGCGCACCGCGAGACAGACTAGCAGTTACTGGCATTTACATTTACAGATCGGAATATATTTTAAAAAAGCATCGTAAATTTAATAAGCACCGCCACGCGCGACAGGAAAATATTAAGAAGGTTTTTCAATATAATAGCACCATGACATTGTAGCACAAAAATTCATGCGAGTGATAGATAACATAGAGATATTCTAAAAATTTATTAATTTAATTACAGTAAATTTCATAGATCTCAAACTTTTATAGATCATTGTTTTCGTCGACACGAGTCTGCCTGCAAAGTTTCAGCTTGCTAGCATACTAGGAAGTGGATTAAAAATCAGTCCAAAGTTTTTTTGGGCACGAGTTAATATAAAGGATTTTAAAAAGTACAAATCAAAACCTCTTCAAAAAACAATCCCCCCAAAATATATCTGAACAATAGAGAGCTAATTTTATCATTTACAATAAATAAGTAAAGTTTCAATTTATAAAAACAATTGATCTGCATGTGGTAGGTTACAAGTATAGATTTGTATTGCCATGCCCGCAGGCTGGCCTTATTGGACTTGATGAAAAAATCACCATGCATGACTATGAAAACGACTGGAGCTATGTTGAAAAGCTATTGGCTACCCAAGCACCCAAATGGCCTGCAGGTAGATAAATGTCTTAACTAAATCAGTGAGTAGAATTTAAAGCACATGTAATTGAGTTAAAAATCACATCGACATATTGAGATGTTTAAAAATTAAAAATCTGTAAAAAAAAAATACTGACTAACAAAATCAAATGGCCTGATATCATTACTACAAAATACTCTTCTGGCCAGAAGTCACATCTGGTATTCAAATAAATGGCTCACATTCATTTAAATAGAAACAAATGAAATAAAATTTACCTCTTAATTTTCATTACAAACATTTCCTATTTTTTAATATTTTAAAGATAAATATTTATTTGGTGCAGGCACTGCTGTAGGCTACCACGGCTTGACATTTGGAATGTATGCTGATGCCTTGGTACGTAAGGTGGATCCCCAGCACAGAAATCTTTCCACCTTCTTTCAAGAAGAAATTGCTAAACCTCTTAGTGAGTATTATAGAATTGTTGGAAATTAACAAAACAAATTCACGGGCACATGCTATTTCATATACATATCAAATTTTTTTTTAATGAGGTGAATAGAATCAACCCATTAAAATTAATGCATGATTTATTTTTCACTAACAGAAAGGAAGTTAAACTCAGTTTTTGTATAGAAGGTTTCTGAACAATTCAGGGTTGAGACCTATCCACTCCACTTTTAAAATAAAATGGTGCTTATCAATTGATGCTGTCCCTGATCACATGGATAAGTTAGCCAAAACTCAGATACAACACCTGGCCTATGTGTTAGCGTTGTGTCAGCACTGAGTTACCTGGCCTATATATCAGCACTGAGTTACCTGGCCTATATGTCAGCACTGAGTTACCTGGCCTATGTGTCAGCATCGAGTAACCTTGCCTATATGTCAGCACTGAGTTACCTGGCCTATATGTCAGCACTGAGTTACCTGGCCTATATGTCAGCACTGAGTTACCTGGCCTATGTGTCAGCGCTGTGTTACCTGGCCTATATGTCAGCACTGAGTTACCTGGCCTATATATCAGCACTGAGTTACCTGGCCTATATATCAGCACTGAGTTACCTGGCCTATGTGTCAGCTTCGAGTAACCTTGCCTATATGTCAGCACCGAGTAACCTTGCCTATATGTCAGCACTGAGTTACCTGGCCCATGTGTCAGCACTGAGTTACCTGGCCTATATGTCAGCACTGAGTTACCTGGCCTATATGTCAGCACTGAGTTACCTGGCCTATATGTCAGCACTGAGTTACCTGGCCTATGTGTCAGCACTGAGTTACCTGGCCCATGTGTCAGTCCTGAGTTGGTATTCTAGCAACATTTCTTCCCTCCTCCCCTCACACACAATCCCTGACAAATGCAACTATGCAAACCAAAAACTGCTTTCAAAGATTTACTTGTCTAAAAAAAATCAACTATAAGTGATGTATTCAATAAATTTAAATGTTCTGTAAATTTTGTATTTATTTGTACAGTTCACTCTCTTATTAGCACCTCAGGGTAATAACTTTTAATTATTTCATACTAACTAACAGTACAATTTTAAAAAATGTTTTACAAATTTTTGGATGTTAATTATATCCCACCCCTTCAAGTGTAGGGGGGCTGCACTAGATTTCACCAGAATTCTGTTAATCAAGGAACTGTGTAGCTTCAAAGTGCATCATAGGTCTTATCTCTTAAAAATTAAAAGTATTTGAATTAGTCTTATGAAAGAGAACACAAAAACAAGCTGATAACTTTTAAGATGAGAAAGGAATTCACGAAAAGTCTAAAGAAAGAAAGGACCATCAAGCAAAGAACACCCCACTTGGTGACAGACGGGAACTGCACTATGCTCCAGATTGAAATTAACATATTTGCAGGTCTACTGCTAACTGTCACTTGCATATTTTCTTATCTTTTTTTTTTTTGTACATTCTAAGTTGCTTTAAATCAGCTTTGAAAATTTTAAACTTCTTGAATTCTTTTTAGCTAAATCTTATTATAATCTGAAATGTATAAAAAATACTGTTTTACTAACAGTCTATTATTTTTATCTGCTATCTGATTCTAAAAGACATAGAGTTTTATATTGGACTACCACCAGAGCAATACCATAGGTTTGCAAGGTACAAAGCTGCCAGCTTTTGGGAACAACGTTTCACCTACAAGGATCTATATGAGTTTACTTTTAACCCTTACTTTAAAATGGCTTTTGGAGTTGTGGACTTGCCTGATAAGGTGAGGATCTCACTTAAAAAACAATAGCTTTATTTATGCTAAGTTTCCTCTTGACTGGAATATCCAGCATTATTTAATTTACACAATTTTCAGGTAGCTGATGTTGGCCAAATTAAATACAGATATAGTTTCAAAAACGGGCAGATATTTTTATAAAAATTCATTTTTTTGGCACTGTAGCTTTTAGACATAAAAAGGCTTAAATAAATAATCCCTATTATTTAGTGGATGCCCTATTTTCTAATGATCTCCTTAAGGAAACATTTGGTGAATGTATATGGATAAGGCTACAGGGGAATGCTAATCACAAAGGAAGCAGCCAAAGCTGTGTTTGCAAATAGCCCAAGGACTGTAAACAAAATGTGGTGTTCAAGGGAGCCACACACACATGTGTGGTGCAAAAATAAAATATACAAGAACTAAGCCATAGATTAAGTAAGTTTGAATAGGTGGAGATGAAAACTTATGAATAAAATGAAAAACTCACATCAAGAAAAATGTACAAATAATTATAAATAAGTTTAATTAATTTTTCCCCCTACCCCAATCTGTTTGTTTCCATTTTATTATGTTTCATATTATTTTGTTTTATCTTAAAAAAAAAAGGGTTTTAACAATCCTGAACTTCTTTCTGTTGGAATGCCCTCTATGATTGGGATTGGAACAGCTAGAAGTCTTGCAAAGATGTATGACTTTATTGCTAATGGGGGGAGCCTAAAGGGTAAAAGGCTTTTATCCCCTGCTGTTGTTGAGGCCCTTGTACAACCTTTAACGCAAGGCTTGGCTAATCTATTGATCATGTCCACCCCATTATCCAGGGGCATGATTGTTGACAGAAAAAAGGTAAGTGGTGTATTATTTTTTTTAAAAAGATAAAATTTATTAAGGTATGTTAAAATTTCAACATTATGTTTTCTACTTGATGAAATTATTAGTATAAACTAGTTCTGAACATCAATTAATGAAAGGGAGAGAGCTCAGATCTACATTAAAATGTTTTGCTTAGACTAGGAGTTAAGTTAACTTTACCCTGATTTTATAAACGTCAGTCATTTAAAATGCTTTGTCTTTTGTAAGTAATTTAGTTTACTAATCATTAGAAAATAGAAAAATATTTTTAAAATAAATTTCTATTAAAGATGAACATTACCTGCATTGTAAGTCTGTATATAAAATATTTTCAAACATTTAAATCCTTTGGCTGCTAGTTTGCCCATCTACAGTTTTTCTTTGCCTAATGCATTAAAAATAAATATTATTTACATTTAGTTTTCATTTATATAAATAATTTATTTTTAAAAGTTAAGTAAAATATTTTGCTCAATCTTTTTGTTATTTATAAAAAAAGAACAAGTAATTTGATTACTGATTTACTTTTAAACTGTTTGTCCTAGGAAGGACAACATGTGGTTGGTCACCATGGTTATGGTGGTAACTTAGCTTTTGCTGATCCCACCATTGGTGTTGGAGTGGCCTACACTACAAACTACTTGGGTGGATATATATCCGGTGACCCCAGAGAGGTGTCTCTTCGTGATGCTTTTTATGAATGCTTCCCAGCTTTCAAGGCACAACTACCACCACATCGAGGTGTTTAGTTTAACTGTTTTTCTGCTAGTGTACTTTAAAGTTTATTTTGTTCTTTATTGTTTAACTTTGTAAACAAATGGTTAAAATCATAATGTCAAAATAATTTTATGAAAGGGTTCACTCAAATTTATTAAAGTTTCAACAAATATATTTTAGGGCTGGCGGAAAGTAACGATTAATTTATAGATTAATAGGTAAAAAATTTATCGATAACATAGCGATTAAAATTAAAGAATATTTTTTAAAAAATTTTTTTCGATTTATTAATAAATAATTAGTTATTATTAATTAAAAATATTTTTTTTTTTACGTACTAAGTTCTCGATTTAAAAAAAAAAGATTTTTAATTAAAGAGGAAGCTTAAAAATAAGCAATTTTTATGAGGAAAATGATATTAAAAAAACCATTGTTATTACTTAATTAACAATAACAAAAAAAAAATTCATTGACATTAAATTGAACTACTTATATTTAAATATATCTCCTAATAATATTCTATATATTTTAAATTAAATACTTAAGTTATGGGCATTTTACAAAATTTTCAGTTTAATGTCGTCATACATCTTATTTCAACTTTAATCAAAATTATCGATTAATTCTTTGGTAATTTTTCAAAAGTTAATGATTAAATTTAAATTAATTGATAACAGCCCTAATATATTTGTAATAATTTTTTTGTTCATTGTACTATTTAAACTTTCAGTGTCTTGTATCGTTTAGGTTGTGTAATGTCAATGAAATATGATGTATGCAGCAAAATAAAATTGATTTAGAAGTTATCATAGATGTATAAATAATCCATGTTGAACACAATAACAATGATTAATGTTGATAAATATATTGTCATCTTTATCATTTCCTAAACAAAAAAGAATGTATTTGAAGAAAAAAATATTTTACAATTACACTTGATGGCAATAATTCATTTCATTCAAAACTTTATTACTATTTCGTTTTGTTATGATTATGGAAAAAGTGATTTAGTGGGCTTGATGTTTTAAACAACAAAGATGAAACCCATTGTCAGGCTTTGGAAATGTTTCAAAATAAATTTTAGACATGTTGTCAATATACATTAGATGATAATTATGTTAACCCATGTGGGTTTTTAGTGTAAATGAATGCACAATAATATTTGAAGACCTCAAGGGAAGAAACAGCTAAGTGACATTTTTAATTTTGTTAGTTCTGATATTTGATAAAAAATAGAATGTTCTGATGAGGTTTTATTGGAAAATAACATTTCTCACCATATGAAAAATTCAAATAATTTTGTTTAATCATATATCAATCTGTGTAGTTTTGAACTTACCTTAAATATCTCAAAACTACATAAATGTCATTGCATTGCCATTTCTTCCCTTGAGGTCTTCATTTGGTAATTTATAAGTTGGTTTAGTAATTGTAATATTAATAGAAATCAAACGTTCTGTTTGCACTTGACTGCCAAGCTGATTACCAGAGAATTTAATGTTGAGTATTTGAATTTCATGTAAAACTGGTGTCACTGTGACGGATAAGTTGTTGATGTAATTTGTTTGGCAAGAAAGGTTTTGTATGAACTCATTGCTCTTCAAAGGAGAAATCCAATGCTTTCATCAAACATACTTTTTAAAGTATTATCTTTAATGCTCATATTCCCATCATGTTTAACCTTCAAAAGTTAATACAATGTGATTTCATTTTGAGAGCAATATATACCTCTGAAAAACAGATTCTAAGTATTTTTTTAAACAAAATAATTGCTTGTTTAGTTGTTTTCTTGTGCGTCTGCCAAGAATCTTGTGAGCTTAAATAATTGACTAACTTCCTGAATAGCTAGAGAACTAAATTCACTACACTTATTCTTTTTATACTCATTATAGTGCTTGCTTCAATTTAGTGTAAGGTTTACTAAGAGCTCAAATGCAATAGAGTTGAGAATGCATTTATTTAAAAAAAATCATACTTTAAAAAAAAAAAAGAAGTTTTTATTTATTTTATTCATAAGTACTTTTAATGATTAAAAGAAGAAGCTCAACAAAAAAATTATTTTTAATTTTATCTTTACAACTTTTTTTTTTACAATTTCGCCATTGATCTTCATTTAAAATGTATTATTTATTAGATAAATTGTGTTTAAAAATAGACAAAATTAATTATTCATCCTCAAATTTAATTTAACAATAGATATTAACTCTTATTTCCCTTTCATAAAATGTATTACTTATTTAATTTGTCAATGTTTTTTTTTTAAAAAATATGATAATTATTTTGAGAGGTGTATATTTTTGTTATAAAGTATTTACCCAATTCTCTTTATGTTTCTTATATACTATGTTTCATATTATATGATTTAAGATATATTATTTGTAATGTACCGTAAAATTTTTATATCAATTTATCATGGCAGCTCATGAATATTTTAAATATCTATATTGTATCCACATGAATATAAAGTTTATGGAAGATATCTGGTGAAAGTTCATTAATAACTTCAAAAATTGCATTTGAAACTTTATTTTGCAGTCGTCTGCTCATTTAACAACTGGAATGACATCTTAAAAGCATGCATGATTAAATGTCAATAAGTCATTGGTCATTAAGCACATTTCATTAAAAAAAAAAAACCCTTAAATGTGATAATGTAGGGTTGGCATTATTAAAAAAAAGTATCTCAGAGAAAGAACAAAGAATTTCAAAAATAGCTTTCAAGTCATGGTTCTTATGGAGAAAAAAAATTAATACTGTGACCAAATGTTAGTTTAATGAAGACATTAATGTACAACTTTTAAGTTGGTTTATTTAATAAATAGAATAAAACAGATGCAAAAATAAGAAGTTTGTATTTTTATTTGCCTGGAAAATAAGAGGTTTTAACATCAGCTATAAATAAATCTTTGCATTCAAATTGACGTCTAAGAATGTTTAATTTGCTTCCTAGGTTTGTGAAATCTATTAGGAAAATAAAAGGTGACTCTTAATGCAGCTCATTTATCTTTTGTTTTTTTTCCCCCTCATATTAATGAATGGAACAATTTTTTAAACTTCTTTTTGGCAAAAATACCAGAAAACAACTTTTTGGGTGACAAAATTTAATAAAATGCAAGCAAAAAATTATATTTTTAAATTTATGACAAATGTTAGTGGAGGAATTTTTTTTTTTTCAAAGCGCTACATCCAAAAAAAAAATTTAAATCACAGAACTGAAGAAAAGATTTCATTTTTTGTTGAAACAAAACTTCTAGTTATTAACTTTTCAAAATTAAAATTGAAGTGAAGCAGTACAGCAAGTAAAGACACTGCTAATTTTGCGCCTCGTAGATTGTAAGGAACATTTTCACAGGACCCAAAGATTTGAACACTTACATAAAAACCAATAAAATAAAAGCTAATAAAATGTATAAATTTCTGTCTAAATAAAATGTAAGAAAAAAAAGAATAAGATTTTTCCACCCTCTGGCAAAAAATTAATTTGTCTTATCAAATCATATTTTATGCAATTTTCCAGTTAGTTAATGAGAACAATTGTAAGGTAAAAATAAATGTATGAAATCCCTGTAACCATATATCCTTCCAGATAACAGGAGCGAATCAAATAACAGGAGTGAATGAAGAAGAGAGGAAACATTGACACTGAATTAAATACATAATTTGTGATGCAAACAAATTTATTAAATTTCAGATGGAAAAAAGAAAAAGAAAATTACTGTGTGCAAAAGTGAAGGCCTCAGGGGCTATACAATCTTCCAATGTGTAATTATCACACATGCATTATGAAAGTGAAAAATTTTCACATACAATTTGACAGAATCCATTTTATCTGTAAGTTGTGCAATGCAATATGCTGTTAGCTCTTGCCCATGGGACTGTTGATCCTAGATTGAGTTAAACATTACTCATGCATGCAAAAGCTTAACATCTGCTAACTGTTATAATATTATTTTTATCAGCAAATTTTCTTTGCTAGGTGACTAGATATCTTGAGAGAAGATATATAAAATTTCAGTGTAATGCCTGGTTTTTTTTGTGGTTAACTGACTCTAATACATTTTTCAAAGAATACTATAACTTAGCAGCATTACCGGTTTAAAATAATTTACTTTGCCTTTTAACATCCAATTAACTTTTATTAATGTAGCAGTGGGACTTAAAGACAAGGTGGGGTAGACTAGGTTCAGACAGGTGAACCCTGTCGTAGTTCATACACATACAAAACAAAAGTGTATAGAACAAGTGGTTTTCAACATGCAGTAAAGCATAAAAAATTACTTATGTTAACAATTTAGGGTTTAAGTTGTCAACAACATTTACATAACTGAAAAAAAAATTGAAATTTACTTTTAAAGATTTTGGGAATCTCTGGGAATATTTTTCGTAGTATGCAAACAGTTAAATACAACAGTAAATCCCTGGAAAATATAGTTATTAAACAAATGTGAAATGTGTATACAAAGAAAAAAAAAGCTTTTGCTCCACACAAGCTTTTAAAAACCAAATTTCTATGGTGGAAATATATACAGGAGAGCTCTCAAGTATTCAAAGTGTTTATTAATAAATTTAGTAAAAAATCAAGACTGATGACATTATTAACAAATGTAGACCCAAAAATACAACTGGAAATATGACATTCGACATCATTTAATAAATTGATATATTCACTGTACAAATGGAAGATTATCAGATTGAATACAAACAAAATGCTTAAAAAAAAATAGTGCTGATTAACTATTGGACATTTTTTTTAAAAAGATTATCTGTTAGTGGCTTAAATAAAGCAACAAAATTAAATATGTTAGGAGTTAGGACATTATGTAAATCATTCAGATACATTTTTGTGGGAAAAAAAAAAGAAACATAAAATAGGAACAGATACCTAAGTGACTTTAAAATTTAAAAAATTTTTAGAGATCCAAAAATGTAAGGCCTCATAAATATATTCAAAATGATTGCGGTACTCAAATTCAAAGCTACATGACAGGTTATAAGAAAAATTAACTAAATTGTATCACAAGGTCAAATCAATTAAAAAAAAAAACCAAACTAATCACCAGGTAAGGGAAGTAACAGAAATTCAAATGTAAAACAGAGCTGTACAAGCTGATATGAGCAACTTACATAAGTCACCCCAAGTCTCTCTCCCCCCCCCCCTTTTTTTTTCTCAATGTACTGTTACATTGGCTAAAATGTGATTTCTAATAATTATTAACATACTTTTAAAAAAAAGAGCAATGCTTCTTTTTTTTTTTTTTTAAAATTACTGTATATACTGGTTCTAAAGATGACCCTTTTTGGACAAAATCTAGGGGAAAAGGTTGGGAAGTCGGCTTACGAGTGGGTCATAGGTGATTTCTTCATGTACATTGAATATTGCAGACCATCAAGGTCTTCATGTCCGGCTTTAGGCATATGCAAACTAGGCTGCCGCCTAGGGCCTCTTATTAGTCTCATCATTAGTGGGGGCCTCGCACAAGAATCTTTCTGTATTTATTTTTTTATTACATTTGGGGCCACCCAATTCATTTTGCCTCGGGCCTCTAATTCCCTAAGACCGGCCCTGAGGTCTACATTCTACAAGATTCAACTGCTGTAACAGAAGCTATAAAATGCTACTGAACATCTGAACTTACCTTCTTTCTGCATTTTATTTATTTTTGTGAATGTTTAAATAAAATTGTTTAAAAAATTTTGTTTTTAACAACGAATGTAATGTACACGCTTTTGCCACTGTTTAAAAAAATACCGTTAACTCTTTTCTGACAACGAGCTCAAAGATAAAGACAGTGAATACAAAGTAAACAATATTAATGACAGATTTGGCTTGTGGTTTTTAAAAAAAATATGTACCATTTTGTTTACGCTATCCTATTATATTTTGAGGTCGGGGAGCTGGTTACATGAATTTGATACTATTCTCTTCCAAAAGAGGAGGTTGGGGGTCGGCTTATGAACGAACGGGCTATAGAACAAATTTATATGGTAATTTAAAAAAAAAAAAAGAAAGTTCAGTGCAGATGAATTATTCTAATAGGCATGACTTCTTTAGTTGATAAACACACCCTGGTTGAGTAATGATAGATTTGTATTCGTGTCACTTGTTTAAAATACATATTGAAAATATACTATATATATTTCATATATATATATATATATCCACCTTCTTTGGCACAATATGTAAGTCTATCTCAACCATATACCATTTAATTAATATTACAATTACTTTTATTGATCAGAATAAATATATGTAACCGGTTAGTCAAACAGTGGAACCTTGTTTTAACAGTCATTTGGGACCATAAGGTTGGATAGTGTTGACAGTAGGGTTTGTTGATGCAGTTCTTACTGAAATTCCATGTAAACAATGACATTTTTCATTCTAAGAGAGATTTGATTTTGTGATGAGTTGCAGTTAGATTAATTAATGGTGTTAAGTTGGTTTAGTTCTCACCACTTTGAGATCATCTTGTCAATAAAATTGTTTCACTTATACCAAAATAAATTATTAGTCATGCACGGAAAACATAGTAGATTTGCAAGGAAAAGCATCCTTTTGTAAAACATGATCTAAAAAAACATGCCATTAACACAATTTTTGGATCAAAAATTATCTCTTTAAAAACTATAATTTGAAGTTTTAAAAATTTAACTGAAAACATAAAAATTGATATGAAATCCTTATCCTGATACAAGTCTCTGGCACTTAATAGGTCAGGTAAAACTTTACACATAAACAAAAGAAGTTATCTGGCATGTTGTGTAAAGTTTTAATTGGTAACTTCTTTTCTATCCTTATTGATGTAAAAAGCCTGATTTTCTTTTGCTAAGATACCCAAAGACTCTGAGGCATTCACTTTTAAGATGAACGCTACCCGTATATTTAGAAAAAAAAGACTGAAACATTTACCTCTTACTATGCTAATTAAATTTTAATACATGAAGTGGCTGTGAAGCACACAACAAAAGCCCTTACAAAATTAACTTTTTTTTCATGCATACCTTAACTCATAGGCTCAGCCATTAACAAGACATTATGTTCAGTTATGTTCCAGTACTTCCAGCAGTCCAAAAATCGTAGTTTAGATTTGCTTAAAGTTTAATACAAATATGCATGAAATTAATAGTTAATAATTTTTATCACCCCATAGTTACTATCAACAATTAATGATTATTAATATTTAATTTACAATAATTCACAAATGATTATTTAGTGTTAACTCATGAAATTAAACCTTAAATGAACAACTTGATATATTTTTTTTAATTTTTAATGATTAATTAAAGAACACCACCCTCAAACTATTATAATGGAATGTTTTATAAAAATTACCAATAATAAAAACACACTAACAAATTATTTAATAACAAAAATGGCTATAATTTTGTTTTTGATGTTAGGATTTCATATAATAGCTTAAGTTAGAATGCATTGCAGCATAATAAATGCAGACTGAGCCATTAAAAAAAATGTAAGTCTTTCAATCTGTTTTCTAGCTATGGCAGTGGGACAACCAGAAATTTGAACTGATTTAATATAATTTAAATCCTTTATACTCTCACAGGAAAAAAACAAAAAATAAACATTTTTAATAAGGTTCACCCATAATATAGACTAGATTGCATGTAATGTCAGAATTATCCCATTCTAAAATTTTTTCATGTATTTTTTTCCACAAGGACACATCTTATGTACAGGTGTGTAAGACAGATATATATACAATGAGTAAATATGGAATAAATTAAATTGAAAAATATTTGCTTATAATTTACAGCAGCATTTAACGACATTAAATCACACTGCCTTACACTCTACGCTAATGTTTGTGACTACTCTTAGGCAACCTGAAGTATTATTTTCAGAAATTATGAGTATTTTTAAGTTAAAAATAAAAAAAGTTTGTAACTGTGTTAAATTGTAATTATTCTGTTTCTGAGATCAAGTGTTAAAATTTTCTTTTCATGACATTAAATAAGCTTTTTGCTCTAAATAATAATGAGATTTAAATAATAATCAAAAGCAAAAAGTTACACATTTTAGAATTATTATGCATTGACAGTAAAGCCTCGAACACAGATTTCATGACAAGTGTGTTAAGAGGTAAGGGTTTTATCTATTTAGAAGTCATGAACTTTTTGAAAAAAAATATAAAAAAAAACTTCAACAGTTGTAACTATTATGAAATTTGAAACAATTATGATTGCCAGACACAGAGAATTTTAGGATTTCATATAATTGCTTAAAACCAACTATTATCAGCTATGGAAATTATAAAGTATTTGTGTGCCCTAAAGCAAATTTTCTGATTCATTAAAATAGTAACAAACATTAGCTATGTCAAATTCCAACTCTTAAAAATTTCAGCACCAAGAGAAGAAGGGAGCTCTGTGAGAAAAACTCTGTGTGAAGATTTCGCTGTCTGCCCGTGTCCGCCCTACTGCTGACTTATTTCGTTCAACTGTTACCACTGGCATCTGGACAAGTTGAACAGGGGAACGACCATCTTTAAGGGCCTGTGTTAAGTTAAGGATCTGTTGAGAAAAGTTATTGTAATTTTGATCAAAATTATAATTTCAAAAAATATTAATTTGTGATAAACTTTTGTGAATGTTATACTATTATATTACATTTTTAAAAATATTTTTAAAAAATAAATTTAAAAGAGATAATATTTCATTTGAGCCATCAAATATTTTAGACAAAATGGATTTTAAAAGAATGAATCTGTGGTTGTCAAAATTTATTAAATGTTTTCCCATTTACATACAAAACCCACATGAGTATTTTAGTTTGTTAAATACCTCATTACCCTTGTGTTAATGTAATGCAATTTGAGAAATGCTGAGGTATATATAAACTATGGAAGCTCTTACCTGACCGCGCATAACAGACATCTGTTTTTCGAATGTATGACGGTCAAAGCCTTTATCATTCTGTATTAAGTCAAAAACAAAACTAATTAGACTCACTCTAGTAAGTTCTTTTTTTTCAATTGACATTTGAAACAAATTCTAATAATTATTTGTGAAAACCACAATACAGCGGTAATGTGCGCCTTGCCTCTAATCCAGAGGCGAGGTAAAGCGTGCCTGGATAGTACTCTCATTAGTAATGAAATCACACAAGTTAAAAACTCTTCATTGCGTGAGAGAAGATCTAGTCGATTTCCAGAAATGTTTTTGTTTACTTTCCGCTAGTGCATTCGCTCATCTCGCAAAGTTTTGAGGTTTTTTGTGTGAAGATTTTCGGCCAAAAACATAGTATAAACTATAGATAAAAATAGTACTAAACTCAAGATAGCCTTTCCTATGCATAAAATAATCATTCTGTAATCTTAATCTAAAAGATGAAGTCTGTATGACAAAAAATACATTTTCAGCAATTTAAAAAAATTCATAACCCAATGCATTGCAATATATACCTGAAATCCTTACAGGACTGGGGAATAAGTTTAAAAAAAAACAAACTTATAGGACATTAAGAGTTATAAAGGAAAATGTGCAGATTAATGAGTCTTTTTATATTTAATGATAATATATTTTGTAAACTTGGGTTGTACTTATGCAATGCAAAAAAGTCTTTAAAAATTGCCATTTCCATAACATTTATCGTGCAAAATTGTATAATTTGCTGGGTAAGCACACTGATCTTTAAATTGTGTATTAATTTTTGGCATTCTTTAATATGTTCTAATGAGGAATGCACATCATTTAAGGTAATCATTTCAAATTAATTTGAAAATGAAATGTGGTTATAATTTTCTAAAGGGCAAAAGCTCATTAGCTGATAAATAAGTGATTTGGTATTGAGCAAAAAGATGTGAAAACCAAGCACCAACAAAAAAAACAACCTCACTTTAAATAAATCATAGAGATCATCACAGAGATCTTGTACAAAATTCATGTCAGAAAGCTGTGCTAACAGAAGATCCTGGATTTCCTGAGAAAAGGGCACTTTGGCTTGCGGTAACCAGGCCCAATGATAAGGATCTAAGAAAGTGCAAAAAATGATATGACTTTAATGACTTTAAGTAATATAATTTAAAATAAAATAAAAAAAAAAAGTATTAGACATATAGTGGAGCAACAAAAAGCAATTGTTCACAAATTGTTTCTTTTTAAAATATCTTAATGCTTATTATTAAGGATAGAGAATTTGTATTAAAACATGCTCACAAAGGAAAATATGCAATGAATAAAAAACAAAAACAAAAAAAAACAACCTTTAAAGACAAGGTAGGTTTTTAAATGGAACTAAAATGCAAAAAATAATGTTTCGACTAACAGTATGAGAATTTCGGAATGGGCGTGCCTCAAAGCTATTTAAAACCATCATAGTAAGGTTGTTAAGACCGCTCATTTTGGAGGACTGGTTAACTGTTAAAAAAAAGATCGGCTAACCGGTTAACCGTTGGTTTCAAGTTTTACTATGTTTTGTGAACCAACAACAGAAAGCATAGTCCCGCGTTGTCTGATTTAACATCAAAGCGCTTATTATGTACCAACGCTAGTGTTCACCTCTGCTGCGCTACCGTCAAAACAGCAAAATTAAAATTAAAAAAAAAAAATCATTTCAACAAAAGAAGTAAACCATAATGATTAATAATTAATTTAATTTATTAAAAGTATTAAAGCCCCATGTTATCAAATGTTGTCAAGTCATTTCATTTGTGAGGACTGGTTAACCCTTTAAAAAAACGACAGTTTTACTGTCCAGTCAGCATTTTTCCTTAATTTTTTGAGAACCAACAAAGAGAGTGTGTACAGCATCAATTTTTTGCCACACGCCGTCTGATGGTGACTTCAAAGAACACATGACGTCCCTGCCCGCTTGTGTTCAGCTCTGATGCGCTGTGCTCTGTGATCCTTTTCCAGCGCACACGAAATAAAGTTTTAGAAAACATCAAACTTTAACAAGAAACGGACTATAGTTACATAGTTGTCTATTTGTAAGCACATGATTGGACTACTATCATTGCGATCTCCGTCATTTAACCAAAAAAAATTGTTTGGGGGGGGGAGGGGGAGGAACAGACTAAAAACTGATTACTAGAGAATGCTGATAGGTCACGGGGACATATTCTTTTATAACTTTCCATGTCTTTATAAGAAAAAGACTATAATTACATTGTTGTCTATTTTGTGAGCACATGGACTACTATCACTGCCATTCATTGCGATCTTGAATTTTATAAAAAAGTACGGCGTTTTGTGTTTGTATTGGAAATTCTTTGTTTATAATCATTCTCTTTTACTTACAATAAGTTTTATCAAATTACTTTTTTTTCCCTTGATAAAGTCTTTTCAATTAACTGATTGTCATGTAATATAAATAGTATCAGTCGGCGACCTTTGCTGTTGTTCACATCAAACGCGCACTGTGTGCTAGCACTCATACAACTAAGCAAATTAAAATTAAAAACATCATTCATTAGTTGTAGGCGAAGTAAATTAATAGTGATGACATGTATATTATTTATATACCGAAATATGGAGAAAGCGATTTGAAGTCACCGTCGCTCACCGTATGCTGCCCTGCATCTTAACCGTAACACAACAAAAACGAAGTTCGGATAATAAGCTTATACAGGCTTATTGAATTTGCGGTTAACCTGTCCTGATTAAGCCGGACCAGTCCTGATCTGAGGACCGGATAACCGGTTAACCACCTTACATTGTAGCGTGTGCAACTAAAAACAACATGGTGCACTTTAAAATATTTAGAGCGGATAAGTGATATGCCTTTCACACTTCATTATTACCTACTTAGGAAGTGTAAGTCCAGAGCATACAGGAAAAGAAATCAAACTCTAAAAATGAAAGTCCTCTAGTCTAGATTATATACTCTTTCCTTATCTAACAATAAAATGTTTGGATCATCACAGAAATGCATAAGGTTTTAGAGAAATAGGTTGCTCTAATGAATAGCAACCCAGATTTTCAGTATGCCATGCCTTAATTGCCTTTTGAACCACTCCTCTAAAACCTATATGAAAAGCTGTTCACTAAAAAATGTAAACATGGTTTCATGGTGAACCACAATCAACTGAAAGGCTGTTGTGTGTGTGTGTGTGGGTGGGGGGGGGGGGGGCTTAGATGAAATAATGTGAGTAAAAAAAGAAACTCCTTAAAAATAAAAATAATTCAAAAAAATTATTCACATCTTTTAATTTTAACTAACAGATATTTTTAGAGGATATTACATGAAATGCTTTTCCATTTGATTATTTACTTTTCTTAATATCCATTTGATTATTTACTTTTCTTAATATGAAGAAAACACAATAACAACAACTTCTGCCATAATGAACAATTTAATGTACATTACAATTGCCCTAAAAAAAACCTTAGCGCATCCAAAACAATGAAGTAACAAATCAATAAGAATAGGCAAGGCTTCAGTTGTAAAAAAAAAAGCTAACCGCAACAGAATGCTTTATCTGGCATTTCTTTCTTGTGTATTTAATTCAAAACTAATTACAAAATCTAAAAACAATCTTTAATCAATCTAGGAAAGTATAAACTTACATGCTCGCCACTCATCTGGATGTTTAAATGGAAAAGCCAGTCCATTGTCTATAGCAGCAACAGCTATCTCAGGGTTTTCAACCATGCTCCACTCAGAATCCTAGAGGGCAGTTTACAAAAGCATACAGTTAAAACGAATAGCTCAATAATGTAAAAAAGATGGGACACATTTTAAATAATTTGGTTTATTTTCTTTCACAGGATCTCCTGTTATTATAATTAGTCAGTAATTTAAAACAATAATTTCAAGCTTCAATATATGATTGGTGATTTTAAGTTTGTTGATTTTTAAAGCATGTAGAAATGAGAATAGCACCAATGCAGTTTTTAATTTAACTTAAAAAAAAAAATTAAATTATTTTTTTTTTCATATAAAATTAATTTAAAAAAATTAGATGTTATTTCTGTGTCAGTGACATACCTCATCTGTTTGGCTAGAACTAGGTGGCTTAGCAGAAGCAGGTTCATATTTTATCAACCAGTTGTCATTACCTCGGTCTGCAAATATTTAAAAGCAAAATAACAAAACCACAAGTAATCTTATTTTTACCTTAGTGATCCTAGAAATAATTGTATAATAACACTACCATCCATGCTGACAGTAAAAAAAAATATATGAGGTCAATAAGGTTTAAGTGTAAACTGAACAATAATATGATACTAAAAAAGTTGCATGAGGCTAAGTAAAAAGCAGGGTATATGTAATACTAGAATTTTCCCCTTAAAATATGTGAGGACTACTATAAATATTGTTTATCAACAGGCACAGAACAATGGTGATTGAGAGGCATAAAAAAGAACTTACCAGTATTTCTAATTATATAATCCAAAACAACAACCCGTTCAAACAAATGTTGAAACTTCTTTGCTGTGGACTCTGGCAATGCCTCGTTGTCAAATCGCCTCAACCAGTAATCAGCATCCTTAAACCCATTAACAAATAACTGGAAAGACCCAATCTGTAAATAAAAATGCAGAAATTTTTAATGAGCTTTTTTTACCTTAGAGCACAGGGATCTTCAAACTTTTCTGCCGGAGGGCCGCATTAAATGTCAAACAGCAGCTTGGGGGCAACTGCACACAGTTTTGTGGTAAACTGTATGTAAAAAAAGTATATTTTTAGTGACTAAATGGTCCCCAGGGGCCAGATGAGAAGGCCTCGCAGGCAGCATCTGGCCCACGGGCCGTAGTTTGGAGACCCCTGCCTTAGAGCATTAACTAAACTCAAAACCATCATAAGTTTTCTGGCAATTTATAAATAAACAAAATGAAGAATTAATTTTAATTTATCAAACATAAAGGGACAATGAAGATACTGGCTATAACTATACAAGGCTAATGAATAATGTGAGGCTTTTAAAAAATGAATCACATATTAAAAGCCAGTCAACCTTGGAAAAATCAATATTTTTATTTAACAATAGTTAATCCATATTCTGAACACCAGGATTATCAATCTGTAATGAGAGAGATCATAATTACCGTATTTAGTTGCACATAAGCCTACATTGCATACAAGCCGAACCCCTACAACTGCTTTAAAATGGCCGGTTTTTGCAAAAACCCACATAAAAGTCAACCATAAAATTGTAAAATTTTACTCCATATTTTTGGTTCATAGAAATTTGTTACTTTAAAGATGTAAAATGCTTACTTTTTGTTACATACCAATTTGTTTACCCTTTTGGAATGACACAAAAGTGTGTTCTGGTCTTCCCACATTATTTGCTATAATAATATTTGAGCCTCCGCTCATAAGTTGTTTACAACTGATGATTAACAAAATATATTTAGAAATTCTTTTTTTTTTTACATTTTAGTGTATGTCCTTATGTCCATTTTGTTTTATGCTTGTATAAGCCAACCCCCTGATTTCCTTATTGTGTTGTATAGTTCTAAACTCGGCTTATATGCAAGTAAATATGGTAGTTTCAAGGAGGAGAAAAATTGTCAATAGTTGACTATATCTTGAAGTATATCTAATTATAAACAAAAAAATCTTTCAATGCAGCTGAAACAGGCACATGTTCACATTAAATTGCTTGTATAAGCTAAAGCCAGGTACATGTCTGCTCATGGCTTTAATCAGTAGATGAGAATTACAAGAGCACTTGAAAATTACTTGTGAATGAAGGCCAACTCCAAACAAAACAAGGGAACAAAATTCCAATAGTAAAAATAAATTATTGATGAGTACCTTTGGTGGCAAGCCTATTCTGTTGAAATGTTTCCCAACTATGGGTACTTTTTTGTATATATTCCTCTTTGTTCTTGCCTTAGCCCTGTCTATTGCACTATAATTAAATGTTTCACTTGATAATCGTACTACCTGTAGTGATGAAGTAAAAATAATTATTTTAGTTATTTAACAGACTAAGACACATAAATAAAATTTTAAATACACAGATGCAATCAAGGTGCTGCAAGTGCAAAGCACTGCAAGCTGTATAGCAATGCTGGTGGAGTCTGACCACATCACTCGAATTTAAAAGATCGCCACTTCATACTTCATACATTCATTATCTTTAATAACTTATTCATAATCTTGTCTACAAATCGGCTGCTCTTTTCATCACAATCCCTACTCAGAGCTCCTCATGTGAATGTACACAAAGAGATTTTTTATTCAAAATGCAACAAAAACATAGAACTTTTTGTCTCAGACATTAGATAAAATTTTGAAAAATTCATGTGGCATTCAAATTGTTACCTTACCTTAATTAAACTCAAATGCAGCATGACAGTGCTCTGAGCAAGCTAAATAACAATAATAAATGCAATACTGTGACCATCACTGTCCTCAAGAAAAATTAGTGTATCAAATGTCCGTTGAAGGAAGTACGAAATTTATATTATAACATACCGACAAATATATAAAACACTGATTAAAATGAAAATTTTGCAAAAAATATACCAACAGAAACATTTGTGATTACCTACATATTTTGATATAGTTAATGTCTAATACAAGTTGAACAATATTTAAAAGTAAATGAAATGTCTACCTTTTAAGACAGAATTATAAATTGTATTTTATTTTTATAATAGTATAATTAGTATAATTATTATGTTTCAATGGCTAGTTTTAAAAATACTGCAAAAAAATAAATATATCAATAGATTTTTAAAATATATATTATAAATAGATTTTTAAAATATATATTATATATAAAGTTTCCACAAACAGATTTTAGATTACATCATTCTGGTGAAAACATTCAGTAATAAAATTCTTTGACTACAGAATTAATGAAGTTAATATAAAATATTAAATAATCATTGAAATGATTTTAATTTCATCCTTATATTTCAGTGTTTACCACTTAAAGTTACAAAATAATGTACTTTTCCTGTGAAAAAGATGGGGGTAGGGGCATGCTGTAGTAGGAGATTTCTTAGAGGATTTTGAAGTAAATTGAAGAACATAATCTTCCTGTAATATAAGTATAAGTAATATTTTTAGCAAAAGAGCCTGGAGAACAAGAAATTGGTTTTATAACACAAGTGAGAACAAGTAACATCAGAAAATAATAGCATTCTATATTTATTTATTTTTTAAAAACTCTTAATAATGTTGAAAAGTGATTATTACCAACCTTGGTTTTAGGTACAACATTAAGACCAAGTTTCTGATCTACAAGACTTGCTCCTGCTTCAGATAAGTAACCTTGGTTGGGAACTAAACAACTCCTACCAAAGCAACAAGGGCAACAAAGTTTGTGCATCCACTTTGTCCATTTGGGGTTGAGATGACCATATGGTTCCTCATCTTTTGGCTTGAATACTGCTATTATTTTCTGTTTTAAAATGAAAAGAAAAAAAAATCATTATTATATCATTATTTGTTATTACTATTAATCAATTAATTATATTACCAGTAGGAACATGAAAACTAGTTCTTAAATTAGCATTTATAGTGAATCATAATTAATCATCTTCCAATTATTAAGTTGTCATTGAATAAGTTTGGTTGTCTCCCAAAATTATGAATGATAAATGAATGACCACCTGTCACCTGTCAAAAGGAGGATATAAATGTGTGCTTTCTGACTAAAATCAAGATGTGCAGCCTAGGTTATACATATTTATATAACATACATTGTTCTTAGTTTATTCATGATTATACAATATATATTTATGAGAATTTAAAACACTACAGGGATGCCACCCACTGGACGCTGTGAACACTGAAATCCCTTTTTTGAAATTTCTTGAACCCTGAAAATTCTTTTATAAATTTTTCCAACCCTGAAAATCTTAACATAACGAAGTAATTTTCATTTTCCAACCCCTTAAATCCATCATCACATGAATTTAACAGTTTTTACCATTTCAAAAATATTTATTTCGCATTTCCACAAGTAAATATTAGTATTTATCAACCGTAAAACGGTCACCACAAACCACACATATGACGTAATATGTGATAAGATAAAATTATTTTTTTGAAAAATGTGACGTCAAGCACAAAATTCCAATTCCAATGGCCAACAGAGTGCGATCCGTTTAATTATAAGTGTTTTTCAGTATATTTTTGATATGTGCAGAACGATGCACGATAGCGCTTCAATGAGATTGGAGCAAAAGGAAGGGAGAGGTTACAGTACCAGTTCTATTTATAGTGAGTCCGCATCTCACTGAAAAGGCTTTCCCCGCGTTGAGACTTTTCCCCCTTCTTTAAAACTCAGAAGCGTGAGAAAAAACACCTCGCGAATCCGGAAAGAGCAAAATCAAAAACTCGCGAATCTGGAAAATAAAAATATTGAGTTTCAGGAATCCGGAATTCCGGGATAAACCGGAACGGTGGCACCCCTGAAACACTACTTAAAAAGAAGTGGAATTTCAAAGGGCTTTAACACTTCTTTGATTAACATATTAGAAGTCCCCTAATTTAAATAAAAATCAACAACAAAAAAATACAGATAATAACTACTAAATTAGTTATTACGCCATTAAGTATACTTGATACAATTTTTTTATAAAATGAGGGGTAGGACTGCAATCAGGCTTATACAAAATTCAATGGAAAAGACGTAAACAAGGTATGGGTTAGCCTGACCGGACGTAACAAAACAGCGAACGTTTCGGCAAAGAGCCTTTATCAACGAACATACAAGACACAAACAAAACGAAAATAAAAAATGACAAATGAAGGAACTTAGCTGCAGTGGAATCCGAAGTATCCAAAGAAAAAGTGTTTTTTTCTTTTGAAATACTTTTTCTTTGGATACTTCGGATTCCACTGCAGCTAAGTTCCTTCATTTCTCATTTTTTATTTTCGTTTTGTTTGTGTCTTGTATGTTCGTTGATAAAGGCTCTTTGCCGAAACGTTCGCTGTTTTGTTACGTCCGGTCAGGCTAACCCATACCTTGTTTACGTCTTTTCCATTCAATTTTTTTATAGCAAGCCTAGAAGAACAAACTTTGTAAGATTTTTTCTCTGATTAGATCATAAAGCTTATTTCTAAAATTTTGAAATCATAAAAACTTGTCACAAATCTTGTTAAAGCAGAGAGTAGACAAGGACGTCAGCAATCTAGAAAGAAAATCGTATTATAACTGGAGAAAAGGGAAAAAAATCCATTTACCCTCTCTGGCTAGCAGAAACCCCAGCCGCCTTAATTTTCCCTATCAGGTGCCCATTAGAGCTGGGTGGACTCAAGGGCACCATTAGTACCCAGGAACTCAAACCCGGGACCCATTCAATTGCTAGCAAATGCTATGTAGCTTGGCTACCTCACTTATTTACCCGAAATACGAGTCGTAGATACAAGTACAAAGACATAAGTTTCACTACAAAATAAATACTTATAAAAATAATTATTCAAATTTCATGTCAGATCTCCAACAAATAATCTCAGTTATTAGATTACCAGATGATTTTGCCACATTCTTAAACCCTCCCCATTTAGCTACTCTGTCCTGTTATGTCAAAATAAGCATATTCAAAGAAATGGTTTCATTTTCAATAACTCTTTTCAAAAGCTTTGGAGCAATGTTGAAGGTTGAAATTGCCAGGTCAGATGGTTAAACTTGTTCACAAATGGGTAAATAGCCCGATAACATGGAGTTGTTTTTCGGGTAAGACAGTCATAAGTCAAATCTGAGCCAAAAATATCAATCACCTAAGTTGTTAGACAAAAGCCAACTTGGTAAGGAATTAAAAAAAAACAACTAGTAACAGCCACCTTTAAAATAAACAAGGTGTGCTTATTAATTTCACAACATTTGGTGCAGATCATATATTTTGATAAGTCTTGTTTAAGAAAATTCATTTTAATTTATTTTATCAGCTTCTTGAATGATATACATAAGAAATTAAACAATTCATAGTCATGCCTTGATCATAATGAAAAATAGTCTAAATAATCTTGCATGTTTGTTACAGAATTAGGATAAAGTTCTCTTCTTATCTATTTCAATGTTCAATTTTTTTTTGGAAAAAAAATGCTAGTCGAACTGATACAAACTATTCTTCTACCCCAGTGTTCACCAAAAGCAATCATAACATGCAGATAAACAGATTAAATTTTTTTTTAAAAGTTAGAACTTAAATTAAAGAATGTAATTAAAAAAAAAAACAGCAATTTTTACAATTGTACCTGATCTTGATCTTGCATAAAGTAACATCCACTTGTTCCTTTATCACTAAGCTTTGGTTTAATACCTTGGTCTAGTCCTATTTCAACCTCACGAACAACTGCTGCAAATTCCGGATCCTTACTAAAGTTATTATAACTTATTGGACCACTGATGGATTCATAGTCAACAAAACTGCGTGTTACTTGAGATGAAGTACTTGAAATAGAATTGTTTACAGGCACTTCCGATATTTCAATTGTTGTTTCATGCCTATCAATAATCTTAGCTTTGTCTGACTTAATATCTGTCATCATTGTACTTGATATGTATTTGTGGTAAAACAAGTGTCTGATTTATAGCCAATGTCAAATTATTTTTATGAGTCATGGCTTAGGTAAATTACATCAGACATCATCTTTACTATTAAAATAATTAGATTGAATTTTCATTTCCCTTTCTGAAACACACAAGCGATTACATTTAACTATATTATAAAATAGAATGAGGATCCATAAGCCTATGAGTTACACTAAATTATCACTGATGTAATAAACTAGAATGCTCCTTATAATTTAGTACAGTAAAAAAAAACTTAACACAAAGGGGAGGGTTGGTTTCAATGTCTTGGTTTGAGCAGCAGTCACTCAGTTGACTCAGTGAGAAATAATTATAATGACTGAGTGACTGAGAAATTCCAATGGATCAAGGAAAAGGGATGTGGGTCAGCATGAACTCATGAACCCTTACTCTTACCATGCAACTGCATGCATTAGGGAAATAAAATATTTTATTTCAATCGGTATTATGGAAATATGATTATACTTCTTATAAGCCTCTCCTAATCCTTAAAAAATAATAGTTTGTGATTGTTATTATTTTTCCCCAATGATTCCCTAAAGTCTAAACTAAAACACAATATATATTATTTATAAACTGTAAACATAGCCATAAAGAAATTAAATAAGACTAATTATTTTATTATTATAACTATAACTGGTCACTGATGAGGCTGGACCTTAGTCTAGAAAAATTAATTAGTTTAATTAATTTTTATTTAAAAATTAAAATAATGTAGATTTCAATCACATTTGGGAATTTTTATTTGTACTTATAAATTATTAATTACATTTATTAAATTTATATAGTAATAGTATAATTTACTGTCATGGTTTTGGATATAATAAATATATGACATCATAATAAGACTTAGAAGAAGCTACATTAGGCATTAGGCGTTTGCCAGAAAATAAGTGACTAAGTGCTTTACTTCAAAATTATACTCATTTTAATTATAATTAAAGTAGTAAAGTAAATGAATGTGACGTAGACTAGTCTAGTCGTAGAGAAAATAATTCAATTAAAATTAAATAAATCCACACCACACTCAAAGAAATAATAAACGGAAAAAATGCGGTCAGATCCTGAAGCCTTAAAAATTATAAATATGAAATAGGTATCCCCCAAGAGTAGCGGCTGCTGTCTTGTATAAATATACCACCTGCTATAACTAGTCTGGTGGTAACAGATTTTAGCACATAAAAGAACGTGTTGTTGACCGGCTGTATTATTGTGCGACGTGACCAATCTGCTACACAATCGAACAGAAGGCAGGAAGTGTGTCGTACTCGGCTGTTTATTTTAATGTGTTGCCGTCATCGAAAGTTCAAAGGTCGGATCAGATAATGTGAATCAAGGGAGGTCAATAAAATAAAATATTTCATCCTCGAATTTTCAATAATGCAGTTATTGAACGTTATTTTTTTTTTAGATAGGCGTAGCGTATATAGCTAAGATTTTACTTTCTAACCCCCATAATATAAATGTTATTTTTAAATCCCTTGCCCTTATATAAACTTCACCGTCTCGTCTGTCGTGGTCGCTTTTTCAGTCTGTCACAAAATTTCAGATCGATCGAATGTACCGTACTTTAATGAATTTTTGATAAAGTTTAGTTTATCTCTATTGTCTATGTAACACGTAATTTTTTTGTGCACGTCTGTCGCCGTCGCGCGGTGCGTATATATTGAACAGCCTTTTAAATATATTTTTCTGTCGCGCGGTGCGTGTTATACTGAAATACTTTTTATAATATATTCCCGATCTGTAAATGTTTATGCTAGTCTGTCGTACAGTACAGTGGGTGTTATATTAAACATAATCAATACTTTTAGTTATGTCTCAATTAACTAGCAACGCTATTGAGCGGTGCCGGTTTAGGGCCAGGAGCGCCAGTACGGAATAGCAAAAGGTACCGCTAGGAAACGCTTTTGGTCGCCAGCTCTGAGGAAACCTTCCGGTGGGGGTTAAACCCTAGGTAGGTCAGTGATGATCCCCCGCTTTGCGGCGATCCTAACCATTGAGACTCGTGAGATTTGCCGGGGTG
Source organism: Radix auricularia (assembly GCA_002072015.1). Lineage (NCBI taxonomy): Eukaryota > Metazoa > Mollusca > Gastropoda > Lymnaeidae > Radix > Radix auricularia. Next base: position 722,527 of record MUZC01000492.1, read on the forward strand.
GCGCCAAAGTGATACTATGTTGATAGCGAGTCATAGTAGGGAATTCCACCCCTCCCTCGAGAGGCTCGCTTAGTGGGAGGCGTTTTCGACCTGTGTCCTGGACGCCCAGGCGGCTGCTCTGGGGGGGGGGGGCTTCTCATGGGGTTTTCCGGGAAGCCCCATGAAGAGCGCAGGCTCGGGACTGCTGATTTTCTTCCACATGTAGGATTTTCAGTTATGTCTCATTTATATTATAAGGTATTGATAGCAAAAAACTTGTTGTTTAATTACATATTAAAATAAGGCTATTGATTGGATTGAAAATTAATAGAAAAATAAATGTTTCCTTTTTTCAGCCTGTGTTTAATTTATAAAGATAAATGAACGTTTATAAGGCTTGGCAGAAAGGAAGCTATTTGTAATTTTTAGCATTGAACAGGGCATGGTTAAGTCAGAGAAAAAAAATACCCTAAAGTATCAGTAAGAACCCTTCCTGAGAAAAGAAAAGGTTCATAACACAATACTTTCTTTTTAAGTCTACTGGGATTATATTTACACATCACAGCTAAGTTTCCATTTTCAACTTGTCATGGTAAAGGAAAAACTGAAAGACCACTGTAATGACAACAAAAAATGGCATATAGACTGTAGGTAAAGGATGTTAATCAGCAGTACTTTGATCCAACATAAATAAATATATAAACCAAACAGGCAATCACCAGACCGACTTACTCATAGCCAAATTGACATACTAGATGTTCAAAGCTATAAGAAAGCAGATGAAATTCTGATATTTGTACTGGAAAATTTTAATGTGCACATTTAAATGTATAAAATCCACCATGAACAGATACTAAAGAAAAACAGTACAATTCCCAAAAGTTAGTTGAGAGCCAGAAATTACTGTGACATATGAATATTAGATGCCAAAAACCAACACAGAGAATCTAACTCCATTAATATTATCAATGGTTTACAAAAAATGAAACACGTAATAACAATATTATCAGAATTAACAACTTAATTTAAACAGACAGGGCTAGAACAGGGTGCCATGTAACTAAATGCAGAAAGCTCACAGAAGAAAGAAACAAAGCTCGACTAATAATTTCAATTATGCTGCACAGGGAGACAAGAGTGACTTAACAAATATATAATGAAAATTCCAAAACTTGCAGAAAAAAATCTAAATAGGGAAAAGTACAAAATAATAGGAAAAGAAGATTAGCAAAAAAATGAGGGGAATGTATTTGAAAAAGTAGGAAAAGAATAGAAGATGTGTTTAAGCATATATGAAGCACTGATTACTTAAAAATAATAGGGTAATAGAGAGATAACACAGCACTTTGTAGAGATGTTTGAATGGCTCACATAAAATCACCAATGAGGATTATGAACTGAGCCAAGGAGATAAGACTCATGGGTTAGCCAATCAACACTGAATTTGAGAAGAAAAAAAAAGAAGTAACATTGTTCTATGAGAAATAATAATGTTATAAAAATAAACCCTTTATCACTGCAGAACGGTTAACACTTGGTGGAGATGAACTATAGAGGCAATTTCATGACCTCATAATCAGAATCTGGCAGCAGGAAGAAATTTTCAGGAAAGCTAACTGCACTAATTTTCATACACACAAATAAAAAAAAAGATCTTAGTTGTTAGTTGAAAGTTGAACTATTAAAATTATAGAGAAAATCAAAAACTAATGTAGCTTACAAAATACTAAACAAGCTGCAAGAAAGTTGTTTATCTAAAATAACAGATCCTACACAATCATCAAAGTGGATTCTAACAGTATAGATATATATCACAGATACAAACTTTACTACTGGATGTCTCATAAAGGAATGCTACTTAATTAACATCAACATACACTAAATTGCCAACTATATATGGATTACAAGACAGCTTATGACAGCATAGATACAAAATATTTGTATGACACACACCTTGGTGTTCTTAACATATCAACCTTATGCTTATGACAAAGCAAGCTCTTAAAGTCAAATCAACAAACAAAGGAATTTCTGATAAACCAAGGCCACAGACAAGAAGATTATCTTATATCTTTTGAACAATACATTCTAAAAATGTATGAGAAATATATAGATCTACATGTAAAAAAACAAGTGGAACTAAAAAAAAACAACACACTTTCCAAAAAAATCACTGCAATTCCTGGCAAATTCAGATGACACAGTGATACTTGGTCGAAACAGTGATGATATAGTAAAAACATTTAAGAAACTTTAGGGGGCATCAGTTAACGGCTGGTCTAATGGTAAATGAGACGAAGACAAGATTTAAGGTAATGTCAAACATCCTGATGAAAACATTGAAATAAACTAAACACACCTGTGAGAGAGTGATTTCTTTCAAATACCTGGGAGTTAACTTAAATGAGAACAAAATAATGGCAGATGTAGACTATCATTACCATTTCAGCCTACCTATTTTCGTCAGTGAAACTTGGCCCTTTTACAAGAAGAGCAGAAAATGAGCTCAACACATGAGAGAAAACAGTGCTAAGGAAATTTATGGTTGGAGAAGCCCCACACGATTATCAATTATTAAAAGAGGCAGTCTGCAGACAGAAAAAAAGTTGCCAAAAGCTAAGATAGGATTATGCACGGAGGAAGAATGCCACGGATTGTCTGATTAAAACAGGGATTGACGAACAGGGGTAAATTACCCGATTTGGGGTAATAAGGGAACTCTTGGGGGTAACGAAGACCAATGGTCCCTTTAAGCTGTGTGGCAGCGTGGAGATCTGAATGACACCGCGCAGCAGTTTAGAATTTCCGCACAGAAAATTTTGCAAAATTTAGTACACAAAATGGTTTCTGTGCAACTTTACACACAATTTTTTTTTACTTTGCACACGGACCAACAAACCTTAGAGAAAACATTGATGAAGACTCATTTGGGGTTTATACAATCCGCTAATTTGAGGGCAACATTGACATAAAATTCTATATTTTGGGGTATCAGCAAACAAGTTCGCTGACTCCTGGATTAAAAGCGAGTAATTGATCAAGGCTACACATTATACAATTTATCATGTTATAGATGATGTTGTTGTTGTTGAGCCTTCCATCCATGAGGGGCATTCACCAATCATTGTAGGCGTCTGCAATACCTCCAAGGGCATATGCCACCTACGAGAGACATCCAGGCATCCGTATTCTGGGTCAGCCTCCCCAGGATCTTCCAGTCATGGTCGATTCTCTTGATGTTTACCTCCAATTCTTGCCGCCAAGTGTTACTTGGACAGCCTCTCTTTTGCTTTCTCTGAAGGGTTCCATTTCAGAGCTTGTCTTGTTGTATTCGAGGCAGGTTTTCTTAGTGTAAGACCAATCCACCTCCACAGCTTCTGGAGAATCTCTTCCTCAATTGGCTTCTACTTTGTAGGCCACAGTTCCTGGTTGCTGATTTTGTCCGGCCAGTGAATTCTGAGAATTCTTTTTAGACAGTTATTAATAAAGGACTGGATTCCGGTCAGGTTTAGGGCCAATGTTCTTCACGACTCTGCTCCATACAGCAGCACAGGCTTCACCATGGCATTCAAGATCCTTATTTTAAACTTGCAGATGATGGCAGTGCAAATATTGGTCAAAAGGAAGCTAAAATTTTATTGGTCAGTTCAAAGTGAACTTTTTGTGAATATATAGTAGATATGGAGACTTTATAAATTTTTGACAGGAATGGTTTAGTTTTAAGAAAATAGTACTAAAGCATTGGTGTGTGATAGTTAATTTGTGTTTCCAAAGTTATTATGGATAATTCCAACATAAACACTTAAGGGGCTGTTCAATAAAGTACATCATACTATTTTTGACAATTTTAACCCCCAATCTCTCCTGTCACAAATTCTGACCTCCCGCCACCCTAAAAAAGTATGCCACACTAACAAACGAAAACATTTTTTAAAAATAATAAATAATTCAAATTTTATCATAAACACATGTGACAGTCACACAGGGCCTTACCACCCCCTCCACCTGTCATATTTTCTCCCCCCCCCCCCCCCCCAGAGACGTGATGTAGTTTATGGACGACCCCTAAGACTGCTATACAACCTCAGGTTAAAAGGCCCCCACAAAAAATGTATCTTGCATTTTTGCAGAAATACAGAGAAAATATGGCTTTAAATGGACACTACGGTTAATAATCTTTTTAAGACAAGCAAATATATTTCCCCTTAATGAAGCTAGCTTAATTAACTAATTTAAACATTTATTAAATAATATCTGAACAACAAAGTCATCCTCTAATTAAATTAAAACATATTGCTACTGTCCTATGTGAACAAATTAAATTTGATATTTTTAAAAAATGCTAAAAGAATGTTTAGAGCAAATGGGAGATTATTCTTGTCAATCAATGAGATAGATAATAAACACATTTATTAATATTGATTCATTGATAATAATTAAATAATAACAAATTTACTAATCATACTTTCAGATAATTTTCGGATGGAGTTTATGCGGATTCTTTTTGGAATGATACTGTTTCTATAAATAGGCCTATTTGATATTAATTGAAATAAACTTTATATAAATTTAATTAAGGAGTGGGATTATGTCTGTACAGTCTATAGAAATTAGGCTTAGTACTTAGTATCACTTTAAAGAAGACAATAAGAAATTACCACATAATTATTATTAGACTTTCAAATAAGTTAAAAATACTTAGCAATCAGAGAATCAGGAATTATAAATGGAATACATTTAATTTTAGTTAAATGGTACAAGTTCAAGTAACAATGAAAATCATGAAAAAATATGAATGATTTGTAGGTCGTGAGTTTCAAAAACAGGAATTTCTGGTAATTTTGATTGGTGGAGAAGCTAAACATTCTGTAAGGAACAAGAAAACCTGGTCTATAGTTGGTCTTTTAGATTAATAAAAGCAATTTCTAATTGATTGATGCCAATAATTATATTTATTGTTTAATTATTAATAAGGTTGTTTAGACCGCTCACCGTTCAAAAAAAGACCGGTTAATCGGTTAACCGCTCGTCCTTATATCCCGTATGTTTAGAGAACTAACAAGAGAATGTTGGCGTTGTCTGATGGCATCAAAGCCTGCTTCCCCCGCTTGCGTTCAGCTCTTTCCGCCTTGCCCATAATTCAACGCATTTTAAAAAAAAATACCAAAGAATTAATTAAACAGTGATGGTTAATTGTCTTTTTTAATATTTTATTTTGAGGACTCGTAGTTCACCGGTCTAAATAAGAGGACCGGTTCAATCGTTCGTTAAAGTTAGCGAGGTATTTTTCATTAGTTTCAAAAACCAACGCCTCGCCCCGTCCCTTGTGACATCATGTTTAGGCCTACCTCTCTTGTGTGTGATGTCGGTCAGCTCAGTCAAATCGCGTATTAAAATAAATAATAATAATATAATTATAAAGCTACGGAGTAAACAATGATGATAAAATGGAATTTATTTTTAAAAAATATTATTTTTCAATCGTCAACTCGCCAGAATAATTGAATTTTGCGGCGCACACGTTTCCCCTCCCCGTTTTTTTCTGTTCAAATAGGGTTTGAGCCACACTCGCCGTACTATTAATGTGGTAATCAAATGCCTTTGACTAGCAGGAAAACTGTCACTAAAAGACCGAACTCAAATTTGTGGGCTGATTAATCGCCTGGTATCTTTGCTACGTCTTTCAAATACCTATCGTAATATAGGTACATGTACTTCACTAAGCGGCGTGCGCCGATAAGTTTTTTTGAATGCCTGAAACAGACTATAAACCGGTGATCAGAAAATGCTGATAGGTCACGGGGTCATATGCTGTTATAGCTTTCTTTGTCCTTATGAGAAACTATAATTAATATAAATAGAAACAGCCTCAGCCTTGACCGTTGTTGACATCAAACGCGCACTGTGTTAGCTCTCGTACAGTTACAGTGCCTCGACAACTAAGCAAATTAAAATTTAAAAAATTCATTCCTTAGCAGTAGCTAGTACTATTAGTTGTGAAGCAAGGCTATAACGCGTCATGTACGCACGCTTACAGCTAGGAGACTGAAGGCTTGAATGCCAACCTACTAGTCAGCTGGATCGTGGTATCGCTTTTACACACTGTGACAAAGCAAGAGGGAGAGGCGCGAGGCACTTTACAGCTTGTGTTGTTTTTTTCACTACGTTTCCGCTAATTTCTTTTCTTCTTATTTTTGTTACGCGGTCCTGCAGTCCTGAATAAAGATAACCGGTCCTAATCTGAGGACCGGCTAACCGATAACCACCCTAATTATTAATTGATCAAATAGTAATCCTTTATTTTAGCGCATTTGAGATTTCGAGTCATTAAATTTTTTTAACTTACCTTATTTTTACATTTCTGATTTTAAGTGTTTAAATTAGTAAAATGAAGTTATTTTATTTTTTTTATTCTAAAAATTTAAAATGGGGGCTAAAGAGTAGTATGTCAACCGTGACGTTACGACGCTACCGGTTGCTGGAAAAGAAAGTTCTATAAATTCTAAAAGGATTATAAAAAATTGAAGGTTTTAGGGTTTGGGTTAGGTATAGCTTTAAAATTTTCGGAAAATTGAAGGTTTTAGGGTTTGGGTTAGGAATAGAATTTTAATTTTAAAGCTTTTTAAAGATTAAAAGACGTGCTATAACAACAGAGAAGGCCGCCATGACCGTGACGTCACGGTCGACATACAACACTTTTACCAAAATGGGCTAAAATAAGTATTTACCGAACAAATCTCTCTCTCTTACTCTTACCCCTTCTGTACTTTTAACAAAGTAACTTCCACTTGAACCCTGGTATATTCTTTCAGGAAAGTAATTGGCCTCAATGGCCAATTCAGCTGCTAATACTGATTCTTCAAAATCAGGGTCGTCAGGAAATTGATTCCATTCACTTTCACCAGAGTGTTCAAAATCAGATTTTGGTCCTAAAAGAGGTGAGTTTTCTTTGAAACCCTGACCACTGCCCCTTGTTGGAGAACGTGGTGCACCTCTGTGTCCTGCATGACTGTCAGATTTATGGTTACTATGGTTATAGCTCTGTGGAGCGAAAGAAACGTGAACTTCTGACGCAAGTTGGTAAGAATCAGACGCAGTAGGATTTGGTACTAACGTTGGAGGTGTGTTCGTATTGTTTACATTTTGATTTGCCGACGATAAATTCACTATTTCATCTTCGTCTGCATCAAGTATAAAATGACTCTCTCCTACAACGTCAGAACTCATATTCATCATGTTTTATGAACTAAGAATTTCTCTTTATTACGATGTAAAATATTTTCAAAAGTAAAGATCGATAGGTTACGAAAACACTACTTGACACATCATTTACTTTAGCTAAATACACTATTTCGCCATATTTATGCGGTCACGAGAATAAAGTTCATTTCCGGTACTACTAAGCTATTGGGATGAATAATGTACAATACTTCATTCGCGACAACAAGTATGTCTGATCGTAAGGCGTACTTTTGTTGTCGTGAATGAATTATTAACATATGCTAAGTTAATTTTTAAATTAAATGAAGCGCAAAAAATAATTTCAAAAATATTATATTAAAAAAATTATCATCAAAATTTATTTAGCGTATTTTTCCAGCATAGAATTATTACAAATCTTTACATATCTTAGTCTTAGACTTAGATACACTGACGCTCCTTCTATGCCATGCTGAAGATAATTGCGTCCACAGATGACGGATGATAAGTTGGCAAGTGATGCAGCGGTCACAGGCCACGGCTATGAGGGTTCCATACCACCATGCATTACCCAGCCGCCTAACTATTGTTAGGTACCCATTCGGAGCTTGATTCGAACTCATGACCATCGGTACGCCAGTCGAGCACGCTGCCACTCGACCACCGTGTCACCGTTGAAGTTTTTACTAAGATGTACATTAGAATTATAAATTTAAATTGGCTTGAATATTTAAGACGTAAAAAAAAACAAACAACAACACTAGTCATAGCCAATAGTAAATATAATGAACATAAAAGTAGAGTAGTGTAAAAAAGAGTAGAGCCAAAAATTAAATTTTACGATGTCATAAGTAACACTTATTAAACGTTATTATTGAAAATATAAATAACACTGGAAGGTCTTCTTTATATGTCATCTTTTTAACCAACTACGCAAAAAAAGACAAATGTGTTGACATTATTTGGTTCAATTGATGAGCGGGTCTAAGTGACAATATAACCAGCCGACCTGAACAATCATTCACATGGAACTGAGGCAACTGGTATGTAAAAATTGGTATTGGCGAGGAATTACATTATCGGATGTTAGTGTTCAGTAAGTTCCCACCATTGTAGAGGGTTAATGTATTCAGAAACTGTCATCTCCATTTTATAACGCATTAATTCATCAGAGAAGCTGTCGTCATTTTCTGTCTCTGAGTCAGACTCCATTAATTAATGTCATTAGCTTAATACAGGGGCGGATTAAGAATGCACGGGGCCCCGGGCTGCAATCAAACGGGGGCCCTATCCAGCCAGCATCCCTTAAAATAAAATGATTGTTAACAGCTAATATAAGACTGTAACTCAATAATAATAATGAAACAAATTAACGAACACAAAGAAATAACTGTTTGAAGTGTTCGCGGGTATGTTAGAATTGAGTGTGAAAAGAATTTTTTTTACATTCCACCTCTGGGAATCGATCCTGACAACGCTTGAATGACAAGTCTATGCTCTTTGCACTCGGCCAGCGGCGCTTGTATAAATAGAGAAATTTTTAAAATATAAACTATTAGGACTATCAGATCTGAATCGTGATTAGTTTAATAGATAATATTTATAAATTTATTTAGATTATTTTATTTTCAAGGGTTCGTGCAAACATTTGTACACTTTTATTATAAAATATAAAAATTTTGGGGGCCCCCAAGCCGTCGGGGGCCCCTGGCTTTAGCCCGTTCAGCCCCCCCCCCCTTAATTCGCCATAGTTAATACGCTTTTCATTTGGCTTGAAAAGTCGGCGAAGTTTTCTAATCATGGTAAGCTAATCTTATCAACATTTTTAACATTCCCGTCGGTCAATATATAGTTGAAAACCAAAATGTTCGTGTAATAGTCAGGAAATTTATTATTTTGACCTCCAATAATTTGTAAGTCGATTAATTGTTAACATTTTTTAGACAATTAATCGAGAAATCAATCCCTAATTTTCGCAGCTCTACTTTTAATTTATTTAGCCAAACCCACATTCTGCTATCTTTTCTTTGCTTTAATACATTTTAATCGATACAACTTTTAACGATTTATCGAGAAATTATTCGTTGTTGACTTGTGTAAAATTACCGATTAATTAATCGATAATTTTGATTAAAGCTAAAAATAAAGATGTATGACGTCATTAAACTAAAATTTTCAAGGGAAGTAGCAAAAACAGGCAATTGGCATTTGTATTTATATATTACATAATACAAGTTTTAGTTTAACTTATTATTTAACTATAATAATCTAAAAAAATCAGAATAAATTTTAAAGACTTAGGGATAAAAATAAGTATAATGAAGCATTAATGTTTAGGCACCTGCAGTGGCATAGCTGGGTGGGGGGCGTGGGGCGGTCCACCCCGGACGGCACTCATCTACAGGCGCATTTGTGGGCATTAGAAAAATAAAACCATTTCCGACAACAGCCCTTTTTGTTTTGAAGGTAGAAAACCAAGGTGAAACAAATATTCTTAATTTCGAGTCTTTATTACAGGGTTCACGCAACATTGGTTTGATTGCATAGTGGTAGTTATAAGTAGCTATAACTAACGTGGTATGCGCCATAAATAGCGCTTTTACATGAAAACTGCACACACAAAAAACAGCACATCACCGCTGGTCCGAATAATATGTTCTATCAATATAGCCAAGACAGATTTTTGCGTGGAATTTTGACATGCGCAGAATGATGCGCTAAGAAGTACCTACATGACATGGTGGTTCAAATATTGTTTTTAAATTGCAAGTAGTAATAATTTGTATTACTATTTCAGTTATAGTGAATAATTGTGAGGCAACATACTAAAAATTAAATGTATTTTGTTTTATTGCACTAAAGTAGCACACATACCTTTTTTTTTCATTAAAATACTGTTGTTCATTAAAAATGTTATGCCTATCCAATTAAGGTAAAGTGTAAATAATTTGAATTCGTCTATTTTATGGGAAATTATTAAGATTTAGGGCAAGAACATGAAAATATCTAATTTCCCCGTTAATAAAAATCACAATAACATAAATAATTTCGAAAAAGACATACTTAAAATTTTTTAAGCGTCTTGGAAAAATTGACAAAGGAAGAAGTAACTAGTAAAACGAGATCAGATGCTGAAACTTTACTCAGTTCAATGCAACCTTTTCCTTTTCTATATTATCTTAATTTATGGGAACCCGTTTAAAAAAATAATGCAAACCCATTTCATGGAACAAAGTTATGTGCTGATACAGAACGCTGTTATAGATTATAGAGAGTTAGAGACATCAACTGAACGCCGAGCTAGAAGGAGAAAAAGTATGAGTGGGGAAAATTCAGGAGACGGGTTCTATCTTTAGAGCAAGAAGTGCAACGAGAAATGTTTTTATCCATAGATCTAATTTTAAAAGAAAATTAATTAACGCGCTGATAAGTTACATGTTATGCAAGAAATTATTCGTGTATAATACCATGTAGCCTACTAAATGAAGAATTAGAACTTCAAATAAATTTCTTTATTTACATTGATAAAGAAGAGTTCGATATTGAAAGAGAAAGTATCCAGGTTTTTATGGCAGTAAACAGGGCCGTCTTAGCTATTGCGGGGCTCTATGCAGCGTAAGAATGCGAAAAGGATTGCGCGGGCCCAGTTTGGGTAGGGATAATGTATTAATAAGGATAATAAGTGAAAATTAAGATAGGTAGGGCCTATGAAAGTGCGAACCCGTTGCAGTAGCCTAAGACCCGCCCTGGCTTTATCTACATTAAAAGAAAAGGCATTATGTTAGAAAAACGAGGGGGGGCCCTGTATCTATTGAAATATATTCAACACTATAGATTGGAAAATTCTTTACCCAACATTATAATTTTGCTAAGAATGTTTTCAACAATAGCTATCTGTGTATCTAGTTGTGAAAGGTGCTTCTCCAAACTGCAGTTGAAAAACAATTATCTTCGTTCCACAAAGAGTGATTTAAGACTGCAAAATCTTGCAATATTTTCCAAAGAACAAAATATTACACATAATTTAAATTTTTATAGCATAATACACGATTTTTTCTACTATGAAAGTAAGGTAAGTAAATGTATAAATATTTTTTAACACTAAAGGATACAATTTCTTTGTTTATATTAAAAAATATATATTTAAAAAAATTGAAAGCATAACAATTGGTAATGTTTTTGGGTGTAGGCCTAAATTTGGAACACGTTTTGTCTCATTTGGGGGGGGGGGGGGTGTGGGGAGACCTGCCACCTCAATAACTTTCTTGTGGCCTTTAAAAAAAAGTATCTTGTTTTTATAAATTTGCATTAATAAGTATACAATCTTTTGCAGCCTTTTTTATTAACGTTTTCAATTATAATTATTTATTACTGTTTCTTAATTTCTAAACCATCATACGATTGACCAAAAGGACAATATATAATGACGTCACGTGATTTTGGCTGATTTTTCACCCCCTGCCCTCTCGTCACACGTCGTCACAAAAACTTAAAACCCTTCTTCAATGTGACATCACAAAGCTTACCCCCCTCCCCCCCCCACAAAAGCTGTATTTGCTATTTAAAAATGAGCATGTTTCCAATAAATTTTTCGGTCATATAAATATTTTTAAGTGTAAGGCAGCACTCTAATATCGTAACACGCTTGAAACCATGTAACAATTAATTAAATAAAGTGTCGGTAATCATAATATTATATTTAAGTGGTACTTTTATTTAAAGCTGCGCGCTTTAATTTGACTTTGAATGTGTGACTCTCTCTCTCTCTCTCTCTCTCTCTCCCCCCCCCCAAGCATGAC
>MUZC01000492.1:734649-786599 GCA_002072015.1 Radix auricularia
ACAAAGAGTGGATGATAGAACGTATGCTGGAAACTATTGTAAAGAAACGAAAGAGGCACTCTTGTAATCCTTTTTGAATGTAGCGTAGCCCTAGACGTCTTTTAAAGCATTACACCGTTACAACTTGTAATAATTTAATAAAAAGGTGGCACGCGGTATTAAAATTACACAATAATCAAGATATTTCATATTTTTAAATAACATAGCACACTGGTGCTTAGCGATCTTTACTAGTACTCTGGCCCCGCGGGGTCTTGCTGGCACTAGGCCCCGTGGGGTCATTGCTGGCACTAGGCCCCACGCTTACCTAACGCCGCCACTGTTTGTGGACGGCCCTTAGGAAGGGCGGCAAATTAGAGACCGCCCCGGGCGGCAAAAGCTCTAGCAACGCCACTGGGCACTTGGATGAAAATTTCAAATTAATTTTAAAAATATAAAAGTAATACAGCTGTATAGAAATTTCTTGATGATTAACAAAAACATAAAGATAACCTTTTTGTCCCAAGTGGTTCAAAAGTTATGAATTGTTTTCTAAGACCTCATAATCAATTTTTCTCTATGTTGTTTTCCTTCACATTTTGTTCCCTTTTACTTAAGTATTTAATTTTTTAAAATAATTATATTGTTACGAGATATATTTAAATATAGGTAGTTCAGTATAATGTCAATGAATTAAAATTTTGTTATTGTTAATTAAGTAAAAACAATGTTTCATTTTTTAAAAATATAATTTCCCTTCTAAAACAGCTTATTTTAAAGTTTACAGTTAAATATTTTTTTTTAAAATGGAGAAGTTTGTACGTAAAAAAACCAACACACTATTATTAATGATTAATAATTAATTTTTTATTAATAAAATAGATTTTTTTTTCCAAACCTTTTCTTTAATATCAATCACTATTTTATCGATTAAAATTATTTTAATCGATACATTTTTATCGATTAATCGAGAAATTAATCGTTGAGGTTTTCAAGGTCAAATGCGAAACAAGAAAGTGCCATTCAAATTTAAATTGGCATTTAATCAAACAAACCCGAAATCTTAATGCAAAAGTTTGATGAACACTATTGAAACAAGATAGACAGTACGTGGAAAAGACAGACGTATAATATGCTAAATACTAATATGTTTAATTGGCTGATCATGTGACTCAGATGTTCTGTGGTTTGTAATAACGAACATCATTAATTAGGCTTCGACGGGGTCTTGGTATTTATATAATAATTTTCATAGGTGTCATAATAAACAGAATTTTGATGGTGGGCCCTTGATCTTTTAAAACATTGCTTCTCAAACTTTTTAGTGTGGCGGACCGGCAGGAATTTTTCCATCGCTCCAGGGACCGGTTCACTATTTTACCTGTACTGTCGTAGTGGCGAAATATTTTATTAATTTTAGTTTATTTGTTTCGTTGTATGTGCTTATTGACGCTTATTAGGTGAAAATCGACACAATCTTTAGGTTTAGTATAGGTCTAAGCCTAATGGTTGAAAAGGGAGGAATATTATTATATTTTTCTGTCCAGACCGGCGGTCGATGGCCCACTGATCGGCACCGGTCCGCGGACCCCCACTTTGAGAAGAACTGCCTTAAAAATAGAAGAAGCAGAAATATAATAAGGGCTACTTGAAAATAACAGAAACCAATGGGTAAAACACAACAACAACAAAACAAACAAAACACAAACAAACTCATAGCGTAAAAAAATCTGTTTATCATTGTTTACACTTTTTTAAAAACCTTGAATGGGGTTTAAATGAAAATACAAGTATTTGGCCAAATTCAGCAAAAAAAAAAAAGGAATTTTTTGTGTGTTTTCGTTGAGGTTTAATTGAGCAACATTTTCTGCTGTGTTTCGATTTACTATGTTAGCTATGGTAAAAATTATCATGAACATTGTTTAGACAACATTGGTAAAATTAAAGTCCTTGCGAGGGTTTGAAGCAAAGACATCAAACCTCACATCATATACTGTATCTTTAGATTATTTACTGTTAAATGTTTCAGAAGGGCTAAAACTTCAAATTTTATTCATTGTGTTTTAAGTCAGAGGCGTACCTAGGAATTTATTTGTGTGTGTGTGCCCGGGGACAATTTTAAACCTGGAGCTTCTAATTTAAACTATATCTCGTCCTTGTTAACTTATTATAATGTTTCGTTGTAAGCCTCATTTTGGCGCTCCTGTATGTTGGTGACCAGGGACATATGCAGACATTCCCCCACATTGCTACGCCACTGGCTGAAGTAGAGCTCTTGGACCTGTGTCGTGGTTTATAAGTAGAATATACCGAAACAGTCCTTTTTAAAATATTTTTTAAATATATATTTTAAGCATACAGGGCCGGCTTTAGGCATAGGCGAACTAGGCAGCCGCCTAGGACCTCTGATAAGTGGCGGCCTCACACAGGAATTATAGAGAATAAGGTATATAATATATTTAAAGACCAAACTACGACCTAGGTCAAAACTACCAGAACCATTCAAGAAGTGCAATACCTTATACCCCCTGATTATTTGTAAATAGTTATTGTTTAAAATGTAAACTTAAAAAATTTAAATTCGACCGCCCAGACACATTTTCACAAGAATGACAAAAGAGAAACCTACGTTTTTTTTTTGCTAAATATACATATATTGAATATCAAATGTTTTAAGTATTTTAAGTAGTACAAATTTAAATGTTAAATGATGTTTTAAGTATCAAAATATTAAAACTATTTTAAAACGATTCTAAGTATGGGTTTAGATGTTAAAAGTTTGTGTCAATAAAATTATTTTGACGAAATCAAAGTTGAAACTTTACTGATTTCTCAAAGCATACAATTTGTTTTCTATTCAAAGCTTAGCAAATAAAAAAGCTTAAAAAAAAAAAAAAAAAAAAAAAAAAAAAAAAAAAAAAAAAAAAAAAAAAAAAAAAATTCAATAGTCTGACATGGCTATTTAAAATTGTTTTCCTCTTCAGTTTTTATTATCTCTTTAATATTGAAAATTTATTAAATAAGTCGATAAGAAGAAATTGGCGATTGGAAAAACATGTCCAGACTTCTAGCTGATCATGAATCGTCAACAATGAAGCACATTTGTGTTATAGACGCTTGGATTGAACTGAAAAATCGGTTTTTAATGAAAGACAGACGATTGACATAGGAAAAAAAGTTATGCAAAATAGACTAAGCACTGGAACAATGTTTTACAAAAAATCATTTCAATTGTACAGTTTCTTGAAAGACGGAATTCGCCATTTTGTCGCACTGGGGATCGATTGTTTCAACCAATTGGTATATTTTTAGGGATTTATTGAGTTGTTAGGAAAGTACGATTCATGATTGGAAGATCATTTACGAATTTAAAAAAAAACGAAGAAATGCAGGATCGTTACTTGGGCAAAAGAATTCAAAAAGAGGTGCATTGGTTGAAAGTGTCTGAAAATGCCAACTATCCTAAATCAAGAACCAAAGCAACTGGGTTAGCGAAAAAACTATATAAAAAAAATTTTCTGGTAACTTAAGCAATCTGGTATGATTAGTTGCAAATGAATGTGATCAGCAAATTGATTCAATCGAAGGACATGCAATTTCACATTGCACTGGAATGTATAAAATGTGCAACCGAGTTCATGAAAAAAATACAAAGAAAATGGATTTGTGTCCGTTCTAATTTCCTTCAGAGATTTGGCTCAGAATTAGAGATGGAACCAGATGAATTCATATTTCCAGCTTCCACAGTTTGAGACGACGAAAATTACATAAACAGTTCAAATTTGAAAGTATAGACGAATCATTGACAGATTCAAAAGAAAAAATATTGAGTGGAATTTTTAAAATATTTTATTTTAGATCAAGCAGTTTTGTCATTGGCGTCACGTTTTTAGAAAACTGAACGTCACTTTAGTCTTTTTAGCGCATTTTCGAGATGTCGAAATCGCTATTGCACCCGTTTTGTCCGTCCGTCCGTCTGTCATCACCCTTGATCACAGCATCCATAAGTCCTAGACCCATGATGTATATATGTTTTTTGTATGTCCTGACCTGCCATTTGTGCATCAACACTCAGTTACACGATCCGTTTAAAAACCCCGTTAAAACTACCAAAAAATATTTCGAATCGAGAGGTAACACTAGCGCAGGGAACGGCCGCCATTGCCGGAAGTCGAATGCACAATTCTTCAAGCATTGAAGAGTGGTGTGAAAGGGTGCAAAATAATTAGTTGTTTTTTTTAGTTGACGTCATTAGAATATGTATGAAAGTTTAGAGAGTTTTACGTCATCATTTGTGGTGACTTGTAGTTGGATTAAAGAGAAAATAATTTTTTTTTAAATGTAAAGAAATGACTTTTAAATAAAAAAATGTCAGGTATATTCATTACACAAGAAAATTCATAAAAATATGTCTAAAATCTAAACACAATTACTGATAACTACATAATTCTGATATCTAACATAAGTACTGATACATAATACGAAAATGCGCTAACACGTCCTGAATTCCAATAGGTACCAGGCTTAACATGATTTTTTGAATTTCTGCACATAAAAAAAATAGCATAATTCAACCAAAATGATTTGACGAAATGTTGAACGTATTTGAATATTGCACTCACTGATGCTTCTTGTTCAGATAATTGATCCGAATGATTTATGCAGTGAATTTCAAAGGATTTCCAAAATTATTTCAGATACCGTTTCGTCTTCCCTTGATGCTTTACGTTTTATTTATGATCATTATTTGAATACTGCTGTTCAAAGTGTTACTATATCCCTTCGTATATCATTGACAATTCTGATTACTGTTGCATCGGGGGGAAAGAAGTTTTATCAAGTTAAAATTAATTTTAAAAAACTAGTTGAGAATGACTGTAACGCAAGAAGGCCCGAACAATCTGGGATTGATATATATTGAACGAGCTATCGTCCCGTCTCTGGATTATTCACAATTTTTTGCAGACTTTGCTGCCATTAGAAAAAGTTGATTCTTGTTGAAAGTTTATGACATCTGCACGGACATATTGGTACAAATTTCAGTTATTTGATGATTCAGATATAAATACCGGCAGTTTTTAATCAACTGTCCAATTTTATTATTTCCGTATTTATTATTTATTTTTCTATTACATTTAGGGCCACCAAAATCACTTTGCCTAGGGCCTCCAAATCCCTAAAGCCGGCCCTGAAGCATATATCATATGGTCCCAGGGGCGAATTAAGATTGCACGGGGCCCCTGGCTGCAATTCCACCGGGGGCACGGTCCAGCCATCTTTATTATACATAATGATAATTTTTGGGGCCCTTAAATTATAGCGGCCCCTGGCTTAAGCCCAATCAGGCCCCCCCCCCCACTTAATTCGCCAGTGTATGTTACACATTTTAAAACTTTTACGAAAGGAAGACATCTCGGTGTCGTGTTGTAAGAGAAGAGTGAGTAAATCATTCTAACATCCGCATCCTTCTCTGCACATTTTGAACTTCTGTGAAATTGTAAGAGGTAGTGGTCATAGTCTATGACACAGTCATTGGCAACATTGTTACCGTGATGCCTGAAACAAGCCTAAAAGTGACTCATCTTAATTCTTGATAGCGAAACAATATATATATATGAATTCTCATTAACTACATCAAAATCAAATGCACTCTTTTCCACACCTGGGCATTCCATATCAAGCCTGGACTTTGCATGCAACAATCATACGCGTTGATGTCACGCAATAAAATTGAGGTAAGTAACTTACCTTAAGGTTGCAATAATTGTATTTGTCTGATTGTGCCCCTTTGAACATATTTTTTTTCAAAATTGATATTACTCCACACTTGGGAATATCTTTTTATCTAAAGTGTGTCATGTTTCAAGTTTTTACACTTTCGGTGGGCTTTGCCAAATTTAAGTGGAAATGTATTACTGTAATTAGAAGGTAAGTGAAATATGCATTAAAAGGGAATGTACATTAATCTCAGCTTTGCAATCGTTCTAAATTTCACATTCCCCGTTAGATTCAGAGCCTTTTGAAAGAAACCTCAAAGTATTTTTTCAAGTGCTAGATTAAAAAATTCTTTTCATTAGTTGCCATTTAAAAAATTGGCCTGATGCAAATTCGCCTAGGGGCCGTTCATAAAGCTCATCAGTACATCACGCTATTTTTGACAATTTTTTAACTCCCCTCTCCCCCGTCACAAACTGTCACAAATCTCGGAACCCCCCCCCCCTAAAGTTCATCACGTTTTCGAAAAATTTTCAAATTCGGAACCCCTCCCTCCCCTGGCTACGACACTGCCTGGCCGAACTGCGTCAGGCCAGGTGCAGAGCAGATAATGGTATATGTAAAAGTGGTCTAGACTTCTGGAGGGAGTAGGGTTAGGCTGCAGCAGGGCCGGGAATTGTGGTCAAAGTAAAGGTACCTTGGGGCGTAGAGGTAGTGAATGTTGAGTTTCCATGTTATCCACATGGATCAGATAGAGAAAGGTATTCATGGGTTAGGCCCCAGAAGAAAAGGGTGGGATGGAGGGGAGATGAGTAAATTATACTTTAAAAAAACAACTACATTCTCAAATTTTTCCTTAAGGGTTTCGTTAAGATTACCTTTTTTTTTTCTTTTACCATCTTGCAGGACTTCCATGGAAGGGACCCAGTAAAATTAATCACAACGTGAAATTCAGGTACCAAACTGCATGCCTGGTTGGAACCTGCTGTTGAATTTGTGTCATTGTTCCCCCCACCAGCCTACTCCCACCCCAACTAGCTAGGGCAGCAAACTTTTTTTTACGTATGAGAAATTTTACGACAGTAACCTTTAGAAAGAGTTTGTTGCAAACGTTTTAGTCACACTATAAACGTTTACTTTACCACCATCCCAAAATAAAAATTAAACTACAACAACAGCGCTTAAAAATTATCTTTCATGCGTCGTTAACACAAAAGCAGACAATAATAATAATACGTAATAGAAATAAAATTTTAAAATCAAGAAAGAAAAAAGATAATAAAAAAAGAAAAAACGTGAATAAAGAGTCACTGACTAAACTCCATTAATAGCAACTGGACAAACAGTTCTAAATAAATAGAAGATGACCTATAGGGATCAGGATATTGATCGTAGGCCCTTGATAATAGGAGAAGAAGAATTCAACAAAACGCAAAAATAAGAAATTACACATTAAAATTACATGGAATAAATAACGCTAAAATTCACTTTCAAGGTTGGCATTATTTTAATGTTGCATTTTTCAAATTGTACAAATTTACACCAGCAAGAGTTTTCATGCACGCCTGCGAACAATGGATTTAAATAAATACTTCGAGATGACACATATTTTAATTGAAAATTTCTTGAAGAAACAGAAAAAAAACTACTGAATATAGAGACACCAAAACAACAAATGAATAAATTATACATTTAAAATGGAAGGCGATACCAACCTCACTCATTCTGAGGTATATTGCTACTTTACTTTCTTTTGCATTCACACACACACACACACACATACGTTTCATCGTAGTTCAAAGCTTAACAAATTCTTAGGCTCTTGAGGTTGTGGTCGAGTTAAAAGGAAACATTAATTAAAGACTTTATTTATTGATTTGATTTCATTGATTTGTGAAGGGAAAAAATAAACAACTATGACGTTTCCTTCAATTAGATTTGACCGATAACCTCTTACATCCATAAGCAAGCGCTTAAGTTTCACAATCTGAGGCGTTTGCTTATCAGATATTGTGCAGCGCTCCGTGGCATCAAGATTCACAACATGTATTTCAAAATGACTTCGTGAAGGTAAAGATGAATTTAAAAATATTGTGTAATCACGAATAAAAAAAACAACAACAACAAGGATATCCTTCGACAAGGAATCTTGCTTACCAAAGGAGATTGTAAAAATGATGATACATAAATAATGAGTGACGTATATTACAAGTAGCAAGCTAGAATTTTACACAGTATGTTACAAATCCAATGTCGATTTTCTGTTAAATTTATTAGGTTGTTTTAATTGTGACAACAATGTACTTCACGAAAGTCTATTGCAGTAAATTTGTATACCGTTGTGATGAATAGAAATTGAAGCAGAAAGCTTGTTTAGAACAAAAATATATTATAAGAAAAAATATACAAGTATGCAAATATTACAATAAAATTTCGAGTTTCATCTGTTTAAAATTAAATTTTAATGTTTCATAATTGTCCTCAAATATGTTATTATTTATTTATGCTTAACCTATGTCTTTTATTGTTCAAAAATAATTTTGATAAAAGGAAGAAGAGCAACTCCTGAAAGTATACACAAAATGCAGTATACAAAATCATTCTGTTTAATTAACTTACACATGAAATATTCTTCTTCCTCTCATCCTGTCCAGCAAGGTAACAAGGGGAAAAAATCCTGAATTTTAATACATTTTTCACTCCCCAAAACTTTATATTTTTCAAAATGTTGACAAATGAGGTTTTATGTTATCTGATTAAAAATGGAGATGCTTAAATGTTTGATTCGTAGATCTAATTTGATTTTGTCTTGTTCATGACATTATTTTAATGGTAGTGATTATAGCCTCGTCAGGACGACCCAATATGCAGCTGCATACGCGCTCGTTCACTTCCGGTTATTGCTATTCTTGGTAACATTTTTTTATAAGGTTAAAAAATTTCATTGGCTGTGTGGTCGTATTGATAGTAAGATAGTACGCTACATCACAGGTCCGGGGTTGGATTCCTTACTGATGTCTATTTTCTTATAATGTTTTTTTAAACAATACTACATGAATTGATAATGACTAAGATTTTTTTTTTTTAAATGGTTTGTTTTGATGTTAGGTTCAGGGATAGACTTTAGGGTTACGTTAAGTGATAGTTTTTAGGGTTTGGGTTAGGTTTAGTGATAGCTTTTAGGGTTTGGGTTAGGTTTAGTGATAGCTTTTAGGGTTTGGGTTAGGTTTAGTGATAGTTTAAGGTTTGGGTTAGGTTTAGGGTTTTGGGTTAGGTTTAGTGATAGATTTGAGAGATTGTTTAAATGCACATATAGAATCGGAGGTTCAATGAAAGGCGTAGTGAATACTTGTAACTCTTCAATTTTATAAACAATGTTACCAAGAATAGCAATAACCGGAAGTGGACGAGCGCGTATGCAGCCGCATATTGGGTCGTCCTGACGAGGCTATAATCACTACCTATTTTAATACCAGTCAGAGATGTTGAAAAATAAAATATCCCGATGTGCGACGTTGGCTCATCTTAATGAGTCATATACATAGTACAATGTAACTTTCGCAATTTTGTCTCCACTACACTACAATATAGTTTTTACTAAGATATTTTGATTGCTTTATCAAACAAGATGAAAAAAATCGACAGGATACTTTCTGCTACATTTAAATATATTCAATGTTATTTCAAAAGCTGTCCACTTTGTTAAAAAGTGGACGCAAAATGTACCTGGAAAACTGCATTAGAAAACAAAACAAAATAAACTAATAAAATCATTTTAACCATATTAAAAATTAAGATTTCGTACTTGGTCTCAGTAATATGTTTCCGATTTCCTATTGTTTCCTATAAATCACAACGTTTTAAAATCCTTTATATTAACTTGTAGTGTCTGAGACCTTGCCGAAAAAACTTTGGATCGATTTTAATCAACTCCGTCGTAAGATAGCGAGTTGAAATTTTGCCGATGATAAAAATGATGTATCAAAATTTCAGATCGATCGAATGTACTCTAATTGATTATTGAATTTTAAATTTATTTTATTTATCTCTATGTATCATGTTAATTTTTGAGACAGAGTGTCGTGGTGCGTATTATGTTTAACAACCTTTCCTGTCTCGCAATAAGGTACGCATTATATTGACAATACTTTTTAAAAAATATATACACGATCGGCGCGCATTACATTAAACATTTTTTACGAGACATAACTAGAATTTTGTATTTTCGGATTGTTTTTCCCTGCGTATTTTAATGAACAACCTTATAGAATCTAGTTATGTTTCATACATAGATTCTAGATTCAAAAGGATTTATAGTCAAAAACTTGGTTTTTTTACGTTTTAAAAAAAAAAAAAAAATTCTTCTCTATTTTTTAAAGAGGAAAAAAATGGTATAAGCTTTAATGATTTATAATTTTTTCTTTCTTTTCTATATTATCGTGATTAAAGATATTTCTTAAAAAAAAAACAACAAAAAAACAAAAACTTTTAAAGCTTTAACTTGAAATATTTTATTTTCAGTTTTAATTATTTAGAAGTCTATCACGGCGTAATGATGTGATTTCTGTATTTTAATCAATAAAATATATGTCTCTATATCTTTAACCTGTAATTAAAGTAGTTTAATCTCTGTTATACAATTATGCAAATATTTTTTCTCATTTTGATGTGTTTTTGTGTGTGTGTGATATTTTTGGCGGGGGTTTGGGAGGGCGTAGTGGTTTATTTTAACGATTCATATTAAAAAATATTTGTAGTCGTATCTCTATTTTAAATTTTATTAAAATAAAAACCAAATTCATTTCAAATCACAGCGTGGCTCAAACTGCAGTGGTTAAAGAAATCCAAGCTTTAGTTGTTACCTAACCGCATCTTGCTACAAGTACTACAACGTCAAACGCTACCATCCACAGGCGAACTTTTGAAAGCAGGGTGGACTCCCCTAGCCGTTGTTGAACCTTATCTTGGTTCAACAGTGAGGCAGGAAGTTGAATGTAAAACAAAATATAAAACACGATTCAATAAATATATCACTCAGAACGATTTCACTCAACACTTCTTTCAACACTTTTATCGCCTCAACTGTTGTTTCAATTTTTTAAAAATAAAAACTGAGGTAGACAATTAACACACTTTAATGGGAATTAAAAAAAGTAAGGTACTTATATCTGGTTGGTCGCCTTACTTCCGGCTAAAGATTTCTGACAGACTATTCACAACTTCCGCCCCTATCTTTAAATGTTTGCATTTTAAAATTGTAGATAATAAAAATCATTATATAATATAATTTATTAACAGAAACATTTAATGAATAATGAGAAGGAATTGTGTTTTCCTTCTTCATTCATTCCGAGGAGTGCTTGAAACAAAAAAAAAAAAACAAAAAAAAATCTAATAATGTCCTAATCATCACACGTATATCCAGTGGAATAGCATTCATTGTTATGACCGCAAATCAACAGCCTTTATGTCACTGTAAATTTGTACAAGTAAACATATCCAAAAAATATACAAAAAACATCGTTTAATAAAAATTTCATAAGTGTTTATGAATGAACTAATGAACCTGAGCAGAAAATGGCATGAAAAAAGCTTTTTTTCCCCTCCCTTTTAATAAACATCAACATAATCAGGCAGAGTATAAATGAAATGTTCTAAACAATATTACATAATGTGGCAACATAAAATTAGGGGTACGCTAAAACATCTCTGTATAAATAGCAGAGAGTACTTTGGAACGTATATCTAACTATACATGTAAAGTGGTTAATCCCCTTTTATTTAATGTCTCCTTAATACACGACCCGGCATCCACCTTCGTGAGTGTGGTTTGTCCAGGTAGGGTTAGAGGGGTCAGGTGGGGTTAGCGGGTTAGTCAGGAGGGCTCACGTGTGGGGTCATATGGAGCTTGGGGTGGTCATTCCGGGCTTAGGGTGATTTGATGGGTGGTCAGGGATAGTGGTATTTAAAAAAACACGGATACTTAAATGTCCAAAATTCTATGTGGTCATTACCCTTGGCTTAAATTATTTAAATAAAAATGTCAATGTCTAAAAAAAAAAGTTTTAAAAAAAAATCAATAAAAAAATCACAGGTCAGTAAACGAATTTGAAGTATTCAAGCAATTTGAATTCCAAATTTGGCAATGGTGAGGTGACGTATAACATTCTTGAATACATCTTTGATGAAAACGATTTGAACGTTCACCGGCTTATGATTTATTTTTCCTGATAATAGTGGGGCAAAAACAACAACCAAAGACAAATAACCAAAAATGTCAACTTTGTGATTAGGCGTTTCGTGGCTAGAGACTAAAAATATTACGGGAAAAGACGTCAAGGTAAGCAACAGTTAATTAGTGTATTTACAATAATTTGTTTCACAACATGATGTAGCCCATGACCATACACAAAAGTCTCCACTTCCCCCCTTTTTTTTAAAGGAAAATTTTTTAAAATTAAAAATAAATAATATAAAAATAAATAAAACGATGTTCGATATACAAACTTAAAGACATGTCACACAATTTCGCAAGCGAAAGTTTATACATCGATAATTAGTTGGTGAAGATATAAATTAGTTTATTACCGCTGTCATAACCGAGGAGCAAGCTTTTATTTTTTAGCCAACACTTTTTCACAGAAAGAAATACAAATAGTTGATCGTTTATATAATTTACTATCTAGATTCTCGTAGTTACTATGACGTAGTAGGTATTTCATAAATTTAACCAAAATGTGTCTCTACTTGAATTTTAAAATGTTTTTTCTTTAGGTTTATAAATGATTTTAATAACTTACATGTACAACTGAAAACAAACACGCTCTTATGACACAAAATAATAAATTTTTTTGAGCGCACACAGTCTCTTACAAATATTTACTCTTTACTTCTTGGATATAAGTAATAATTTTAAAAAAATTGTATAATTAAATGTTTAATTTTCACGTAACCACAATGTTATTTCTGAAATAATAATAGTGACAGAAACTGCTTACTCTGTGGGGGGGGGGGGGGTTGTTCCCTAAAGACATCCACAAAGACAAAAGTGTTTGTGAGTTTATACAAGTAATTACACCATTCAAAGCATACTCGAGAGTTGAACATTGATTACAAACGTTTTGGACACAAATATAATCAAATTATTTTGACATTACCAAATAAATGACTGTTAACCAGTCGTCTGCGAGTTGACAAAAGCAAAACATACGCACAATGGATCACATTGAAACACTCACAAAAACAACAAAAGCGTCCCATGGACACCGTGTTTATAAGTAGTAATGGCATGTAATCTCCTGATTGATACAATCATGAACAACATTGGCAGCTTTTTGTCAAGCTATCCACAGACTTGATATGTACATCTCAGAAGTGTGCTATATACATCATACATGAGGGGGGGGGGGAACCAACCGATGTTCAATGGATAAATTAAAAAAAAAAATGTTGATAATTCCTATTGAGATTCTAAGGTGCATAAGCTAATTGTGATATTTTTTAAACAACATTTTCAAATAAACCCATAATATTACAAAAACATTGTTTTTAACGTTACTCACAATAAGAATATATAACAATGTAGGTGTGTACACAGTGTAGTTGGCATACGTGAATTCACGCAATGTTTGAGAAATTATCAAGGTGACATTATATCTCCCAGATATCAATGTTACAACTGTGAAGTTTCACCAACTACAAACTTATATCGTGGTCTCCGTATTCCGAAGGTTTATTCATGCTGCCACCATGTGTTAGTCGTAAATAATTCTTAAAAGAAATTCCTCTTTGTTCGGTCAATTAATGTTTGGAAACTTGCAAACAGATACAGTTATCCGTGTCGTATGCCAGGAGATAAATAGTAGTGCAAATGGCAAATGTGGCTGGGGTTATTATTTTTTGTTTGTTTGTTAAAAGACCTTAGTGTAATGACCAGCCAACATCATCTGATATTATTTATTGTTACAAATATGAATACAGATTTTATTTGATCATATTAGCTATTAAACAATGCAACCACTCTCGTACCTGACCTAGTTGAGGGTAAATATCAAGACCGAAAAAATAATTCTCCAAGTCTTAAAATTTCCACATTTGAATCATGAACTTGAACCAAAGAAAAAGTATTTTATGATTATTTTGTGAAATTCTGATGGATGGAATGTGCTTTTCTTTATTAAAAAATAATGATAAATAAATTTAAAAAATAAACATAAATGAAACTCAGATAACTGGCTATTCTCCGGGCTTTTCTCCAGCTATTTACACCTCAATATAATGCTTCACAAACAACATCACGTTATTTATATATATTTTCTGTAGAGAGGAGTTCTCTTAATTAAGATCACCTGATAATCGATAATAATATTGTTTATTGGTAGCTGCAATTTTATCCTTCAACTTGGAAACTGCCAGCTGAGGCTGGCGGCTAAAACCATTAGAACGGAAGTGAGTAGGTGTCGGTGCCGTACTTGGGCATGCGCAGCCCCACTGCGTTGTTCTGACATGTGGCCGCCTTCGTCGTCGGGATGGTCCGCCTTCGACTTGTCCCTGTTTCCTGCAAATGTTCCTATAATAAAATAGAAGACTCACAAATTCATTTTTTGTCTACTTAAATAATACACTAAAAGGAAAGTTAATTGTGTCGTCTTTACAGAGACGGGTTGGGTGATGCTTTTGCAGAGGCGTGACAAAAGTGGAGTTTAATTAAGAAAAAAGGCACTTTTCTGCCCATTCTTGGGATGACCCTTTCTGATAGGTATAACCTTGGGTTGAGGGGAGAAATTAATGGCTGCAATTTATCTTGACAAGAACTTTATCTTTCATTGGTTAAATTATAGTAGCTAATAATTTTGTTGAATAATTTCATGGTTATTATTTAATTTGTTATCAACGTCCGTTGTTATTCTTTATCTTGTCAAAACGACAGATTCTATTCACCGTTGGAACTTAAGGGCATGATTAATACGTTTATATAATTTTTGTAGTGAATGTCTTCGTGAACAAACTTTTACAACCAAGAAAAACCAAAATGATAACATGTTTAGAAAAAAAATTAGATTGGCGCGTTTTTAAAATCCCAATAATATAATTTAAAAAATCTTGTTATTATGTTTTAAAATTATTTTAGCATTTAGTGGTCGACGTGACGATGGATGGACCTCTTAGTGTCATATATATATATTTATAATTATAGCTTAATTTTGATTTTCACTTCTAAACAAGACAGTTTAAATATTTATTAATTATGAAATTTGTTGTTGGTTGAGGAGGAAACCTGTAATGTGACTAATACAAAAAGAAAAAAAAATATCTTGGTTATTTTTTTAAATTACAAAATAAACCGTGACCTGTTAAGTGGGAAATACTAGAATTTCGAACAATTGGAAAGCGTCTACTTATATTATTTTTTTAAACTTAAGTTTTAAGTAAAACAAAGAAAAAAGTAGAACTAAAATAAGAATATTTTGTATATAACTTTAATTTCTTTAATATTGATTTGAAGTGCTGGAATTGCAAGATTCCACATATGTTTTAAAGAGAATTTCGATTATTAAAAAAAAAAAATAAATACAATGCACCATTAAACATTTTTAAGCACTAACTGTTGTGTGTGGCTTCAGCCCCAGTACCGAACCAGCTACGTAACTTACTGTAAGATTCTAAGCGATGAAGCATGGGTAAATAATTTGTGCGACCCATTTCAATTACCGCCCCCACCAGTCCTAAAAAAAACAAACAGCCACGCGCACACACATTTTCCTCTGAAACAAGCCATCGAAACCTATAACTAGTATACTAAATGTCTTATGAATAAATAAATAATGCATAGGTATCCCCCCCCCCAAATCAAGACCAAATATTTTTTATATTTATACTTGGTGTTTATTCTCACGTCAGCGGTCGCCAATATGTAGGTTTAGGCAATTTGTTTTTTTTAAAGAAAGCAATATCGTCAATGAATATATTTATCAAAGGTTAAAAAAAATAAAAGTTAAATTAAAAAATTCAAATTGAAATATTTGTGAGTTGTTTTTAACAAAAAGTAATGGACAATTACAAGATGAATTGGTACGTTTTTCGTGCTATTCTTAATCGAAATTGTTAGTGAAATTGATTTGTTTTAGAAAAGATCTTGCGTAAATGATATTTACCTCTTTTCACATTGTAGGAGTCCGCTGAAACAAGAACGAAACAACAATAAGGAAATTTTTAATGCTTTACCTACAAAAAGAAAAATAAAATAAATGGAGAATTAAAAAAATTCGCTTTTTAAAATGCTTAAATCAACAGTGTCTGTTGCTCTAATGCAGTGATTCTCAACCTTTTTTAGGTGGCGACCATTTTTATAAAAGCCATGTGACCCGCGAGCCCCATGAAATTCAAATAAGTTATTTTTAAAAACATTTTTAAAAAGTATACTTATCACCTTACAACTTTCCTATTTAGGATTAGTGTTAAATGCATGTATATGTAAGATCAAGAATTTAGCAGAGAAAATTTGCTATATAGTTAATATTTTAGTCGACATTTGGCGAAACTCGAAAACCCGTCGCTACCCCTTTGAACCGCACACCTATATGTTGGGAACCGCTTCTCTAATGGATCACTTCTGAAATCCATTTCCACATCGAAATAAGATAAGAAAGGAAAAAAAGCTTCTTGTGAGACATTTTTTTTGCTTATATATTTTTTTCGTGATTGTCTTTAATTTACATAAAATGCTGTTGATTCCCACCAAGGAAAGCAATTTTCAAAGTTTGCGGATTCTTAGATAGAGAGATATGTAGAAACGCACATCGCCATATTATATCAATTTCAATATTGACGAAAACGCTAGGATTTAAAATGTTTACCTTATCTGACTTTAAAGTTATTATTTCCGAATTAAAAAAAAGTTTCATTTGTAGGAGAAAATCCAGAAAGGCTAATCATTTTGACAAATAACATATAAATAATAACTTGTTCACTTTGTTTCCTCTGAAAAGTTTAGCTAACAAAAATTACCTTAATTATATATAAGCCGCTTGATATAAAAATGAAAGGCCACTTTAAACTAATCAACATACTTAGCATAAAAGTCGAACACATGTCATAAAGGGATATCAACCACTCTAAACTTTTATGTTTAAAAGACACAAAAGTCCTCACCGGATATCAGCTCTCCTTTTTTTTAAAACTTCTATTTCTTCTCCACATGGTATTTTTCCACCGGAACGCCCCACCCACCTCAGACATTACTCCGTCTCCCCCCACCCTCCAAAGTGTTAGCCATACATTAAACGAGAAGTCGCAATTGACATGGCTACGTGCTGTCGTTAAGAATTGCATTCCAGCCTCGTGCTCACAGATATTGCTCACAGTCTCGCCAAGCCAGTGTGTGAATTGTGACATTCCTGCCCTGCGGACCGGGGCTGTAGATTACACATCTTTGATTGAAGAGTGTACAATCTTAAATGACCCGAATTAATGCACCAAGCCTGGACGGGCGGTTATTCTGACCTCAGAATTTCGAATTTAATAAATGTCAGTTTATTTTGTAGTCTTGTCTGTTCACTGTTCACTCCGGGGTATTAAAAACAGCATTTTCGATGACAGTTATAAACCTGAAAAACGCAGTTTATCAGTGACACAGAAAGGGGATGCGAAGCTTTTAGACAACCACAGGTGGGACGCGGTGGTCGAATGGTAGCGCGCTCGACTTTCGTATCGATGGTCACGAGTTCGAATCCACGCGAAGGCGAAGATTTGTTCCCGGGGCCTGAGGAGTCCCCGAGTCACCTAGCTCTGAATGGGTACCCAACTAGACAATAGTTAGGCGGCTGGGGTAATGCGTCGAACCCCTATAGCCGTGGCCTGTGACCGCTGCATCACTTGCCAACAGATCATCTCTCATGGTCTGTGGACGCAATTATCTTCTGCATAGAAGGAGCGTCTGTATATCTAAGTTAGGTTGCACGGGATGGGGACAAATAATTTAACCAGCTAATTTTTTTTCCATTGGATGTGATGGACGAAAATGCCAACCTTTGCCAGGTGTCACCAAGACCAGCTAAGCTAACGGATGATGTACTTTTTAAAATATAATGCATTTTCTATTCCATCATATTTAAAAACTAATGAGATCTTGGGGGAGGGGAGGATTATTTATACACTTTCGTGTAAAAAATAATAAGAGACTTGGATGTTTAAAAAAATTGGAATAATTATTGGAACCAACCAAATAATTTATAAAGAGCTTACACATTCTCTTTGAACATTACAATAATTAAAAAAAAAATCCCCCTTTAAATATACTAAATAAAAAATTACTTGGTATGTAATTAAATAAAAATATTAATAAATAACTAGTTGAATAGACGCGCGTGAGGCAACTCACCATTGAGGACAGTTACCCGTAAACTTTCAATCTGTAGGTTGGACGTCCTGCAGACGTACAAGCCGCTGTCGTCCAGCTGTGCTCCCCTGATCTCCAGCACGCCAGAGATACTCCGGGAAGTGATGGACAGTTGCTTTCTGAAATGGACGCACAGAGAGCCCTCATTAAAAGTGACGCAGGATTTGGTACATTTGTTTTTGTAAGTGGGCAGTTTCTCAGCAAATAAATAAACAAAAGTTATAATTATGATCAAAAGAATTGAGACATTCATTTTTTAAAATAAATACATATAAAAAAGAAGAATGTAAAAATAGAAATGAGATACGTTAGGTTTAAATTGTAAAAGCTTGATTGGCCTATCTAACAATAAATTGTAAAAGCTTGATTGGCCTATCTAACAATAAATTGTAAAAGCTTGATTGGCCTATCTAACAATAAATTGTAAAAGCTTGATTGGCATATCTAACAATAAATTGTAAAAGCTTGATTGGCCTATCTAACAATAAATTGTAAAAGCTTGATTGGCCTATCTAACAATAAATTGTAAAAGCTTTATTGGCCTATCTAACAATAAATTGTAAAAGCTTGATTGGCCTATTTAACAATAAATTGTAGAAGCTTGATTGGCCTATCTAACAATAAATTGTAAAAGCTTGATTGGCCTATTTAACAATAAATTGTAAAAGCTTGATTGCCCTATCTAACAATAAATTGTAAAAGCTTGATTGGCCTATCTAACAATAAATTGTAAAAGCTTGATTGGCCTATCTTAACAATAAATTGTAAAAGCTTGATTGGCCTATCTAACAATAAATTGTAAAAGCTTGATTGGCCTATCTAACAATAAATT
Organism: Radix auricularia; assembly: GCA_002072015.1. Lineage (NCBI taxonomy): Eukaryota > Metazoa > Mollusca > Gastropoda > Lymnaeidae > Radix > Radix auricularia. The sequence continues at coordinate 753,573 of MUZC01000492.1, forward strand.
GTAAAAACTTGATTGGCCTATCTAAAAAAAAATGGAGTCAAAAATTAAATCAAGGCTTTAAACTTGAATGCACATCGAACATTATGGTTAAATTTGTGACATTTTAAATAATATTTTAAAATAGATTGAAATTCCAACTTACTGTCTCACGAAGACTATACGTTTCATGTAAATGTCAACTGGTTTGTATTTGAAATTTAAAAAATAATAATTTTGCACACAATATTATAGAAGTGTAAAATAATTCTCCGAGACATTTGTTCCAGAATGTCATGTAAAAATATTGACTATCCACCTAGTCACATGAAAAAGTCGTTTATTAGGTCAATTACACTACGAATACGGGCTCCCCGCACGAAAAGCATTATATCCGCGTGCAACGCCGTCTAATTTCTAAAGTGAAACTCAACAAAAGATCCAGTGCCCCACAAGAGCGTAACGTACTTTAAGGACGGCTCCTAAGGGCGCAACTGGTCTTTTTTTTTAAAAAAAAAGCAGCAATTTTTTTAGTATTAAATTATGCTAGCTGGCATTGTACATTTTCAAATTTGAAAAAATAAATAAATTAGAATTTAAATGGTAACTAAAACATTTTCTGCCATTTAAAAGAATTAAAAATCTCCAGAATGTTAGACAAAATGTAATTACATTAGAATATTTTAAAAAAATGATTTTGGCGCATTTATTTTAGTTAGTACTTTGTCGCTTAAAATGGGTCAACCTTATTATAATATGGGAATTTTTAAATAAAATAAACATAAAATCCATCGTATTTGAATCTCTAAGGAGGGCAAAGACTCTAGAGTAACACCTGCACACAGCATTTATTGCTAACAGCTATTATTTGAAGTAGGTTAAGTATTGAAATCAGATGTTAACTCAATTCAACAGAGGGAGTGAGGAAGACCACCCACACATCTAGTGTTCATCTAAATTCCCCTCCGTCGTCCAAGACCGTTGGCCAATTTCAATACACTGAATCCAAATTACTCCCAAATGTTCTGTATAAGCTTGTTAGGCGTTGAGAAGAAACGCCTTTTTAAAAACTTCGAGATAGCCCTTAATTTAATAATGTTTATACTGCTTGATTAAGAATTTATACATTCCTTGAATCGTGTTAAAAAATTAATTAATCTTAAAAACAACAACAAAAACAACAACAATAACAACAACAACAACAGAAAAAAAAACAAAACTTTCTGATAATTTGTAAACAAAAACAGTTAAGAAATTAATATTAAATTGGATTTAAATCAAATTCAAGATTCCCATTAAACACATTTGTTTTATTAGAACCGTTGACTAGGTTAAAAAAAGGCCTTTTGTGGTGGTCGGGGGGGGGGGGGTTGGTGGTGTGTGGTTGGCTTCTGAAACAGAGCCTTCAGTATTAAATTCTTCACCATCCCGAAAATAGCCACGAGATACTTGAATCGTAAATGAGTCTTCGAGAGTACAAAGGCAACAAAAAAAAAATATCTATTAAAATTCATTTCTAGACAGGAGATTGGGTTCCTTAAAATTGCCAAAGCTATTTCCCCTTCCTATAAAAGCAGAGAATTACCCCNCCCCCCCCCCCCCCCCCAAACATGGCCTTCCCTAAGCTGCCTTTTTTTGGTTTGATTTCTTCACTTAAAAATAAATAAATACTGTAGATTAAAAAAAAAAAAGAACAACAAAAAAATCATCTGGCCAAACCAAGGTTTTATATGACTTTATGAAGATCCATTTAATAATGAGCTACACCAAGGGAGTCAAAAATGTATTTGATGATCAGGAATATGAATGAGTGGGCGGTTTGAAGATAACCAACGTATTATTTCAAATAAATTAATAAAAAATTACAATTAAATAATACAATTTTAAAAATAAGGTCATACAAGTGCATGATCTTATAATTTTTGTTTATAATTGTTGTTGACAAAATCAAAATATGTCCTTACCTTATGGCTATTGATTGTTTAAAACCAATTAAAAAACTATTTACTATTTATCAATTAAAAATGTGATTTAATGTCTAGGAAATTGCAGAACTTTATTTATATATATATATATAAAGTAAATGCATTTTTAAAATTTAAAAATTGGAACTTTCAAAAATTAACAATTAATTAATCGTTGATTTCGATTAAAGTTAATAATTGAAATCTTTGGTGTCATTAGTAACTTTATTGAAAGTACTTGTCGAAAATTGAAATAAAACTGGAATGTATTCTTTATGTGACATATTTTAACGAACAACGCAAACAGACAAGTGTATTGACATTATTTGGTTGAAGTGATAAGCGGGTCTTATTGACAATATAAAATAGGCCAAGCTGAACAATCGTTCACATAGCTTTAGATCGTGTCAGATGAAGTTTCTGATACTGAAGTGGATGTTTGGTTTGCAGGTGATATGTAAGCGAATTGTTAAAGCCATGGTGGCAATGTTTCCTATAAGCAGCGCGGCTGCGCAAATATTTTAACCGGCGCCACGCAGTTTAGAATCACCGCAAAGCAAATTAATATTGCACAAAAAATGGACGTTGTGCAACTTTGCACATGAGATTTTTTAAACATTGCACATGGACCAAAGGAGCTTAGACTTAGAGGGAGCATTGCATGGTAGGCAAACGATTTATTTCAATGGACGAAATAACCTTCATCAGCATTTTGAACAGTCACGTCAGTCAATAGTTTAAAACCAAGATATTCGTGTAATCTTCAAGTAATTAGTTTATATTAGAACATGCAAAAAGAAATTATTTCTGTTTTCGAATTTGCTGTATGTGCAAAATGTGACCCGCGGGCCACAGCCCCACCAACCCTGTTCTAGCCGCATTCCTCACATATTTTAATGCTTGTCTAATTTCTTTTCACCAACGACGTAACTTATTTATTAACAAACTCTATTTCTTATTGACGAAACTGTCCCCTCCAATTCATCCGCTTGTGTAGCCACCACCATCCCACATCGAGCCCGTGTTGAGAGACTAATCGGCGCCGGATGAACAAGGGTTTGGAATCGACTTGAAATATAATAAAATATTTGTTTTATTTGGGCGAGGATATGGATGTGGTTGTTCACACCAGGGGTGTCACTTCGGTTGGTGTCACCCGGGGCGGTAGCTCATGGTGTCACCCACTCACGACATTACCCATAAGGTTTTCCAGTGCCAAATAACGTGAACATACAAACTTTACGTTTTGGTGTCACCCCTCTGATGGTGTCACCCGGGGCGGCCCCTAGTGCAGACTGGTGCAGACCAATGAATCAATGATCCAAACAAGATTTTCGAATCCTCCTTGATTTGGACGATGGGGGCCGTCCATAAAGTACGTCACGCTCCGGAGGAGGGAGGGGTGTAAGAAAGTGTGACAGTTTGTGAGCCCGAAATCATGCACATCCCCTTAAAAAAAACATCAGTTATTATTAAAAATAGTAACGTAAGCCCTATGAAACAATAGATATGCGTTACCATCACTTTTTATGGGAAAAAAAGAGGCTAGTATATATTTGTTTTCCGGCACCCCCCCCCCCGCACACACACACACTAACAGGTGTTTCCAAACCCATATCAATGTCTTAGCGTCGAGTCACAACACACTCGGAAAAATCATCGCCGCTTATGCTTGGTGCTCACAACTATGATGATGTGTTGAAAGGGTTGTCTGTTCAATGAAGCCAACAGTCGTCCAACAAGGAACAAATTGTGCGGAGGCGGAGGGTTGGCACACGAGAGGGCCGGGAAAAGACAAGAGAATACTCTCTTTGTTTGTACTACTTTCTGGGGAGTAATGTGCCGCCGCTCTAGAGATTTTTTTTGTCGTATTATTATTACTGAGCGTGGAAAGAACATTCCTGAAAGATTAATATAAGAGGCAGAAAGGTTTATGAGCGGGAGGGGTGTGGGCGTTGGTGAAGAATGCTGGGGATCTAAACAATGAAACTGTATTGTTGTATTTCTGAGTAGATAGCATTGTTTGAAATAGTATCCTTATTTTTTTGTTATCTGTGCATTTTTAAAAGCTAGTGGGTTATCTTTGCATGGGCACACACTTGCAGACGTGAATCACAAGGAACAAAGGAACTCAGCAAAGCCAAATAAGACTTTAAAAAACTTTTTAAAGAATCTATCAATAACAAAGTGTTGCAGGGGAAAGAAAAATCATTTTTTATAGAGAAAAATGGAAAAGACCATAGTGACACTGTGTATGATATATGATTCTGAGTAAATTTAGGCGATTATGCTCTAAGAAAAGAGGTTCCTCTGAGTTCGTCTAAGGAGCAAAAGTATGCATTAAAGAAATGTGTTTTTAGTTGAAGGTGGACAAATCTTGTTATAATACGAAATGGAGCCAAACCCAATTTGCAGCTACGCAAAACTGCACCTTTTTGAGCGGACTACGGTCGTTGCGCAGTTCTGCCACACTCATTTCTTTATTTTAAAACTAGCAAAATATTCGCGTAATGCAGCGGAAAAGTAGGATTTCAGTAAGTGTGAGAACCCGATATCTAGAAAATGGGACCATAAGTAACAAAGAACATTGGAAAAGCTCAATATGACGACTGACATTGGCGTCAGACCACCAAATTAAGTACGTTCTCCGGTTTTGGTTAGAGCAGAGAAGTCGCCTATTAAATTTCGTGACGTTGGGGCAATAAAAAAAGAAAGTTTAACATTTCGAACATTATCGATCGTTAGGAACGTTGTGCATAGAATTTCGAAATGAAACAGATTACTTTTCGGACATGAGAGTTTATTGACCTTTCATTAATATGATATGAGTCATCTAATTCTTATGTACCAAGTTTGTTCAAGAAAATCATTGTAGCCAGAACCCTCAGCGGGAGTGTACGCAAAGACTTTCTACAGTATCGTAGCGATCAGTAACTAAAATTATATTTTACAGACTATTTAAGAAACAAAATGACATTAAGGGTCCCCTGGGCTAATCTGTGCAGGATTTACATTATAAAACACATATTAATTTCAATCTGCATCATGAGGGATATACTTGCTGTTCAATATTTGTCAAGATCTTGCAAAATCAATCGGTAATAAAATAATATTAAGGGCCCCCGGGCAAAAAAGTCTTAAATGTAAAGTTCAAAAGGCCTGAAGATTTTCATCGAGATCATGATGGATGTTTTTGTCTAAATTGTATAAAATCTAATGGGAAATAAACTGTAAAGTTCATGAAAAAAATATTTGACCCTGAAGAAATTGACGTTAGGAAATTAATACCTTACATATTTTAAATACTGGTCATCACATTTTTAAAATATCAATTTCGGGCAATAATCCATCAATTTAACCAGCAGCCAATGTAAAAAAAAACAAACAAACAAAATGTTTAGATAACTCATGTTTAAAAATGTCGTTTTCGACCCCCGTTCCATAATGAGTAGAATTTTAAAAACTTTTTATGCCAGAAACTATTTTGGAAAAGTAGTCAACATCTCTCTTCTGTTTCTTACCCTGTATAATTTTAATAAGAAACATAAACTTTTTATGTGCCAAATTTGGGTAGGATATATTAATTTAAACTGTATCTAGAGTTTAAACTAATTTTTATTTAACTGATAAAAAAACAACAAAAAAAAACAAAGAAAAAAAACAAAAAAAAACTACATTTTGTGTGGGCCATGGGCCTCAGTGAGTGGTAATTGTTATTATTTTGTTTTTGTTTGCCACTTATCTTTGTGAGAGTGTACTCAAAATGTTCCTTAAGTTTCATGCTTATTAATAAACGGGAAGCTGGGGAATTATTGATGAGTGAGCCAGAGAGGGCTTTGCCTTTTATTAGTATAGATAGCATATCATATTGACGTTCTTATCTGCTATTCAAATACCAGGTGTGCATATGCTATACACACACTGGATATGTATCTCCTAAACACACTGGCTGTGTATCTGCTATTTATATATACTGTATAAGGATATGATGATTTTCAAAAACTTATATATGGTAAACTAAAACGAAACACTCAATCACTCACCGTCTTTTAATTTCATTTGTTCTCTTTAATAATTACAATACTAATATATTCAACTATATCATAAAGGTAATTTGAGCAACTTGCTACTTATTCCAGCTGTATTATTTCCCGTGTTTGTTTACCGTCACGAATTACGGGCGGCATAAAGAAGTCAACATTTAATCTATTCGCTGTTACATGAGAGCTTTGAAGAGCCGGGAGAGACAAACTAATCAGACAATCTTGTAGCCTCCCAAACATGTTCTTAATTACATGCATCTCACTGTCTATGATTATACAAGTCGGACGAGTACATTTTTCTCATTAACCCAATTCCTGTGCACAGATAAAGGCACGTTCAGTTTTTTAAGCTGGCTGTTTTAAATGTACGCGCATCTTTGTGGCAAAGAGTATAATTAATCTTACATGAGCAATGCTTAGGGCAGGCATCCGCCATTAAAAAAAAGTTGGTCATATATTGTCCATGTACTTCGCATGGAAAGCTTTGATGCTACCCCGACACACCCTCACACGGCAACCAGAGAGCAAGAGCGAACCAGGTAGACAGAGAGAAACTTTGTTTTATTCATATTGCAGACGCTCCTTCTATGCAGAAGAATATTTCGTCCAACATTGTGCAAGTGACGCAGTGACGACAGGCCACGGCTATGAGGGACCAAGCTATTCCCACCCGGCTTTGTTTCTCTAACTAGTGTCAGGTACCCATTCGGAGCTGTGTGACTGAGGGACACTGCTCGGCACCCGGAACACATTTCTGCCCTTCAGGAGATACAAACCCGTGACCCTCGGTACGCCAGCCGATCTCACTTGCCGCTCGACCACTGTGCCCTTTTACGAAGAACAATCAACAAAGAAGCAAAATTCAAGGTCTTTGCACATTCCGAGGTCTTCAACTATCAGCAACAAACCGACAGAACTTGAAAACACTAATATACGCCTTATACGCCTTCTAGGCCCGAGAGGAAAATCAATATTTCAATCAATTTTACTTCACTTTTAATAATGGGTAGAAACATCCTGACAGCAAATAATAATTCTTAAAATTATTGTAAATCCTACATTTTTAGTAAAATTTTTACACCTGTGTGGATTTGATGTCGACTTGTAGAGATTGCTTGGATTTCACGTCACGTAGCATTTTCTAGACTCCACTGAAACCCACACGAGGAGAGAAAAAATTGCTTTCACGTACAATTTAAAATATAACTACTTTATTTACATCTCATTGAAACACAAACCACTGCAGTTGATCGTATAACTGTCTATAGTCTAGATATCGACTAAGAATTAAAAATAGACACACCTAATTACATTATAGATAGCAATCTTTTATGGTAGAAAGAATTTTTTTTAAAAAAGCAATTATTTTTATTTTTACACGCTTTTCTGGTATATTAATACAGTCTGTAGATTGTAAATTCAAGACGTTTCTGTGTCTAGAAAATTGTGCAAACTCTGGCAAGCCAGTGTGCGGCAGACGGGGACCTTGAGAGAAATAACTACCAAACGACACTTCCCGGCTGAGCAGTGTTATTGATCATCGCTGAGAGCAGTTGATGGACAGACGAGATAAGGCCGAGAGGCGGGAGCCACGTGAATGAAAGAGAGATTTATTGCAATAGCAATGATGTAGACACAAAGAGAAAACGCATGGTAAATAATTATTTTAAAAAAAAATCAGAGGAGAGAAGACAAGAAAGAAACAACAACAACAACAACCCAGGAAAGGATCACCTACTTTATAGAGAGTCTCCGGCTGCCTTGTAGCTTATTGCCGTTAAAAAACCAGTCGAGGTCCTCTGGTGCGTGTTCCAGTCCTGTAGCGTTGCAGGTAAGGAGGATATCGCTTTCTTTCTCAACATACTGTGACCCAATGATCTGAATATCTGGAATAGATAGGGGGGAAAAAGTGGTGGGCGGGGGGAGATTATTTAATAAGAGAAGTTATTTGTATAAATATTGGGGGTATAACGTTAGGAAGAGCTGGCGACGGGGTGTAGAGGGAAAAAAACAAAACAACAACAACGGGGTTTTGACTTGGTGGGCGTCAAACAAAGAGATGCCGGATAATCAGGTTATAGATAAGTTCACGATGGTATTCTTCTCATTTGTTATTTAAAGAGAGTAAAGAGCATGCCATTTCTTTTTGTCATGGTTTGTATAAATTAACTTGGATTGGATAACAATACCATAAACTGAATGAAAAATAGTAATAAAGAGTTTAAATATAATTTTTATTTCCAGCTAACATTAAAATTAAATTGATACATTTAGTTTGCTTCCGCGGATGTACTTTCCGTCACCGAATTTAAAAATAATGTTGAAATATCGTTAAAAACAAAATTGCTTCAAAACGTATTCTTAAAATAACTTTTATTTTAGAATCCTTGTTCAAAGATATCGAGTTTATTTGTAGTGGCTCTGATCATCTTTCTGTAATCAAGTATATAGGCTCAACAAATATAATAATGGAACTACTTTATGAAGCTGAGACACGGACAGACAGCTCCGTATACTAAAAACTTCAACGGACCCGAAGGAAACAAGCGTGAGATTCTTATCTTTGTAAATTCGTATACCCCAATGTTGTAGATTATTGAATGAAGCAAAACAGATCTTTAAAAGACAAGTAATTTCGGAAATATATTTAACTATACTTTAAAAAAAAAAACTTGCTTAATTTATTCTGTGATTTTGTTTGAATAAATTACATTTAAAAAACCTACCAAAACAAAACAAGTTCCCACTATTTTAATTAAAAGAGAGAAAGAGAAAGGGAGGGAAAGATAGAAAGAGTGAGAGTCAGGCAGAGAGAGAGAGAGAGAGAGAGGGAGAGAGAGAGGGAGAGAGAGAGAGAGAGAGAGAGAGAGCGAGCGATAGAAAGATATTAGGGTAAAATGTAAGAAACACACGTCCCTAGACTTATTTCCCATGAACCTGCCGAGATTAGCATAGTATGTGCAGGTCAGTCAAAGCTGTGGTGAGAGCTCTGGACAGTCATGACCCTGTCGGGTTGACCGATGTGGACCGGGGCATGACGCCTCCCTTCCCAGCATTCATCCTTGTGGTAACAGAGTGGGCTGTTTCGTTTGGGGCGGGGGGCTTTCACCCTGGGATATGGGTGGTGGTGGTTATCTTGGTCAACGACCCTATAAACCAAATATTCGTCTGGATTTAACAGCTTATGGTCCCCAAGCAAATATGGCCCTATTCACCCGGACCTCGACCCCGTAATGAATTAGGGAGAAAGGAGGTCATGGCAAAGGGATGAAATCAACATTGATTTCTTTATTTGATAACTAAAGACGGTTATGTAGTAGTTACACCATGAAAACAGCACCAGAGATCCATGCTTAAAATCCGAAACCAACAGGACAAAATGTAAATCTATTTCGGCTGTACTTTAAAAGAGTATTGCGGTTTAAATATACACACAATGTTTAAGGCATTTAGGGAACGCCTATGAGCTGTCTAGCATGGATTCTTTCAAATTAAATTCATTGTTTACCCACGTTTAATAAACCTTGAAAACATAAATAGTGTCTCAAATTGTTAAAGGGAAAGTCTGCTGATGGCGATTCGTTTCATCCAGGAAACGGAAACTCTCAAACCGAAATGAAAGCACATCAGACAGAAAAAAAAACAAGAGGAAACAATTTCTCGACCTTGCCCCCAGAAAGTCAAGAACCGATATAATAATTTGACATTTTGGTGTAGGGCCCTCAGAGATCTCTTCGTGGACTCTCCGCCAGTCTTCGGTCTCCGATGTAACAGACGTGTAGTTTTAAACTCTCTTTTAAGGGTCGGTATTTTACATTTAAAATCTAAAATTAAAATCTAAAATCTAAATTTAAAATTTTAAAGTTTTAAAAGAGTAAAAAATCGTAAAAAATTAAATTTATGCATAGAAAAATTTACAATGTATATTCTAAGTCTGCCAAAAAAATGGATGGTCAGATGGAAGATGATAAAGTATATCTCTTTACATTGATCTTATCCGTGCTAGTTATGCTCAGCTCGTTGCCCTGTGCAAGACTCTTGTTTAAATAAAAAAATAAAAATATTTTCGATCCATCTTAGATGTAATCTTGTGTCGTTTCTTAGTCTCAAGGACAAGGGAAGACTACTCTATAGTTAACATTCACCTGCTTCTGAAGAGCGCACTCAAAGATTCTTCATTTTTTTCCCCATCCATACTGCGAACGTTCAGAAGGGACTTTGAAGAGGAGCCCCACCCCTTAAAATATCCTATTTTGAAATAAGTTCGTTAAAAAAATACGGTTTAGGTATGCCACATATAGAAGAAATGTACAGATAGGTCAATATTTACTACAAAGAAGGAACAAACAGTAGATTTTTGTTCTTTATGAAATAAATCCTTTTATTAATGTTAAAAAAAACCCACATACATATTGACAGGCGTTGGCGGTTGCACCCATCTTATTTCAAGAGGAATTCCCCATCCACTTTTTTTTGGAAGGGCAATAAGCCGATTTTGTCTTTAGCTTGTAGCATGGCGTAATTTCAACACAAATTTTTTACAAGTATATCGGTTACATATAATAAACCTATCATTCAAAATTTCATACAGTACATTGTCAAAATGTTTTTAATTTTATTTTGTTCTTGACATATATTTAAAAATTAATTCATTAAAAAAAAAAAAAAAACAGGTAATAAAAACTCGAATGAGTATTTAAACGCAATTTCCGATTGTTTTGTTCCCTGGCAAAATTCTAGATTGCATTAAAATTCGATTCAAATAAGTAATTCTGAAACTGAAAACAATATGACTTAATATTCCCTCACGCTACATCACACCAAGAATGTGTCAATATAATGCGCAATACGCAGCAATCTAACATAAGCATTCACAAAGCTGGAAAACCCCATTAACTATCATTCTAGATTACATTAAAATTCATTTCAAATCAATAATTTTAAACTAAAGAAAACAATTGCCATCTAGATCTACATATTGCTGCTAAAATTAAGGGAGTCGAACGAAAAGAGATTTTTCAAAAATTCCTTCAACATTTTTCTGAATATTATTAGCTATTGGTTGGCGTTAGATAGATTCTATGGTTGGCGAAAAATTGAACAAATACTAATATTTTTTTATTTTATTTTCCAGGAAATCCAGGAAACCTTTTTGGTATGTTTTTGGTCATTGCATATCCTTAGCATATTCGCAAAAGACCCGAACCCTCTATCTCGTATGGTTCAGGAAGAGTTACATGTGCAAGCTCACATTTGCACACACATTTCAAACGTATAAACGCTATTCCCAAGGGAAATCGCGTTAAAACTAGTGCTTATTAAACACTCAAATAGAAAAACAACAAAAACTTGGAAATTCAATAATTGCAATTTGTAGGGCATCCCCCTATCAATATCTTTAAAGCTGTCTTTCCTCATCGATTGCGCATGCGGAGTCTGGCTCGTTCAATGTCGTCTATAACGATGGCCGCTCTATGAGCAGCAACACCAAATGATCACATCCTTTTTAAGAACCTTATGCTTTTAAAATGGTGGTGTTTAGGGGACGAAAGCCGTGCTAAAATTAATCGTGCACTTGTCTTACTTTCGATTGAATTTCCTCTTTCAGTGTCTTGTAATATCAAATGGAGCGCCCTCTTTTATAATGAAACCCTGGCGTGATCACGAGGTACTTGTTGAAAAATTTCCTGCTCATAACACGAAGGGGAGATCATGCAAGCCGAGGCACTCCGCCAAATGTTGCTCGCTGCTCGCCCCTGTCTTGAAAAATCATTGCTAATCACTAAAGAGGCAGATATTTGTAAATGACGCCAAATTCTGGTGTCATACAAATTCCCATGTCTCGTATAATTTGTATCTCTCGCCAAATCTGAGAACTTCGCCAAATAGCTTCGTCTCCGCGCGTCACTTTTCGCCTTTGTGCGGTATCTCCCCGCCTCCCCCCCACGAAGAGGCGGCGAATAACCGAACATGCACTGATTTAACCTTTGGAAGCAAACCCTAATGTTATTCAAACTTGAATTTATAAAGAGGACCGACGTCCTGAAAGGACAACACTTCTTGTTATCCTCGTGTATTTTGTAACATAACCACACTCATGACTTTCTCCATAATATTACGTAAATTTTCTTGAATTTCCTCACAGACTTTGTAACGTTAAACCACAATTTACAAAAAAAACACAAAAAACAAAAAAAAACACTTTACCTAACCGAACTCGAATAAATGGGAAAGTGGGGTATGAGTTGGATGGAAGGGGGGGGTGGGAAGCGGGGATCATGTATTGCTGAGTAACTCAGCATTTTCCTAAATCGCCATGATGACTATAAATATTCTCATTAAAATCGTTGTTTAAAAAAATTACAGCACGGAGATGTTCTTGATGGATACACGGGCAATAAACCGAGCACAAAGAGCAGTTTAAGAGCAACCACAAGAAGGTGAATGGAGATTTGAATGACATGATCAATGAGACTCTCTCAGCCAGGAGTCGCTGAATGCTATTTGGAATCCATAACAATGTATTTAAACACCCCTTGATAATCATTTCTCTCAACAAAACAACTAAAAAAAAAGAGAAAAAAAAATTAGAATTTTTAGCGCCCTAAAAATATTTGACAAAAACAATAAATTTGAGAAACTCGTCATGGCACTCTTCGCGAGGGATGGGGATGGGAAGGCAGACGTTGGATGGGGGGAAGGGGAATAGAGTTTTGTTACGTCTTCGCGCCCAACTATTTCTTTCAACGTTATTGTCAAAACTGCCGGGGTACGTCAAGTATTTCTGCTAGGCACGTGAACTAACTATAAACCTGCACACGTAGCGACTGCGCCAACTGGTTTCAATTTCAACTAAAGTCTACCCTCACGCATTGTGGATGACGAGTGTCTAGTCTATTCGTGGTAGCGTGGAAACTGTCCCCCCTCTTCTCCTGTATCGCGATAATTCCGGAATACTATGAAGGTTGAGGGGTTTTCGGTGTTTTTATGGCACCGAAGAGAATGATTCACGGGTCGCAATGGGGTAGACAGTGGCCTAATCAGAATATTGAGGGAAAGAAGAAATAAATAGATACAAATGTTGTTAAAGGTGTCGCCTGAATTGTTATTGTTGGGAGTTTGTTTCAGGAATGAGAAGTTCCTGCATTGTGTTTTTGTTGCTATGAGCCGGAACTGCCTGTCAGTGGACGCGTTGCTGTCTAAAAAGGGAGGGGGTGAGGAGAGGGGCTATTTTCCGCTTTGTGTTATCTTCAGGGATCGGTAATAACAGAGATAGCTTACATTTAATTTATATTTAAAAAGTCAAAATTGCCTTAAAACGCATTATTTTGAAATAGAAAGACTATTAAGTGGGCAAATGGGGGGGAAATTGATTACGAAACGAAGATCAGGGCAGGGAAATTAGAGCATGTTGAAAATTTTCTTTTCATATACAATCTACATAAAAGGAAAAAAATTCGTTGAAGATCTTTTTATTTATTTATTTTAGTTTTAGCCAGTGTTTAAATTACTTTGTACAACCACGCCAATTAATGCATAACATGAAAATAACAATTTGTTGTTGTTTTTTTTCAAGCGAAAGGATGAATCATTTTCCATATATTTCTAATGGTACAAAAACGTTTGGTATACTCCCTGTTTTGTATATGCCCATAAGTCGTGAACGGATTAATGACGTATATCGAAGTACCACCTCGCAAACAAAGAAGATACATATTGAAAAATCTTTGAAAAATGTATGATATTTAAATGAAAATACAGACGTTCATATAAATTTTATTTTAAGAAGATTAATATTTTAAATGTCAGGGTAGTGTACGTATTTTATCACAAGGTATCGATTTTGTATGCATTCTTCTTGAAAGTATTCAACCATCATGCAGGGCCAGCTGTCAATTAAAATGTATGCACTTGCTCGTCTGCAGAGAGCATTGTGGGACAGTGACAAAGAAAGACCTCAATGTTATTCAAGTTAGATAGGTCCACAATGATTTCGATGCACGTTCATGTGTTAATGAGTGTGATGTAAGGCGTATCTTATGTTTGATGTAAGGTGTATCTGCTGTTTGATGTAAGGCGTATCTGCTGTTGATGTAAGGTGTATCTGCTGTTTGATGTAAGGCGTATCTGCTGTTTGATGTACGACAATGTACGTTGTATCTGCTGTTTGATGTAAGGTGTATCTGCTGTTTGATGTAAGGCGTATCTGCTGTTTGATGTAAGGTGTATCTGTGTAATGTAAGGCGTATCTGCTGTTTTTGTTGTGAGGTGTATCCGTGTAATGTAAGGTGTATCTGTGTAATGTAAGGTGTATCTGTGTGTAATGTAAGGTATATCTGCTGTTTGATGTATGGTGTATCTTCTGTTTGATGTAAGATGTATCTGCTGTTTGATGTAAGGCGTATCTGCTGTTTGATGTAAGGTGTATCTGCTGTTTGATGTAAGGTGTATTTGTGTGTAATGTAAGGTGTATCTTTGTGTAATGTAAGGTGTATCTTTGTGTAATGTAAGGTGTATATGTGTGTAATGTAAGGTGTATCTGTGTGTAATGTAAGGTGTATCTGTGTTCGATATAAAGTGTCGCTGGTTATGAATGCAAACGTTAGTGCATGTGAAGGCATGCATATCTGTGTGTGAGTGCAGGCTTATCTGTGTGTGTGAGTGCAGGCTTATCTGTGTGTGTGAGTGCAGACTTATCTGTGTGTGTGAGTGCAGGCTTATCTTTGTGTGTAAGTGCAGACTTAGCTGTGTGTGTGAGTGCAGGCTTATCTGTTTGTGTGAGTGCAGACTTATCTGTGTGTGTGAGTGCAGGCTTATCTGTGTGTGTAAGTGCAGACTTAGCTGTGTGTGTGAGTGCAGGCTTATCTGTGTGTGTGAGTGCAGGCTTGTCTGTGTGTGTGAGTGCAGGCTTATCTGTGTGTGTGAGTGCAGACGTATCTGTGTGTGTGAGTGCAGACTTATCTGTGTGTGAGTGCAGACTTAGCTGTGAGTGAGAGTGCAGGCTTATCTGTGTGTGAGTGCAGACTTAGCTGTGAGTGAGAGTGCAGGCTTATCTGTGTGTGTGAGTGCAGGCTTGTCTGTGTGTGTGAGTGCAGGCTTATCTGTGTGTGTGAGTGCAGACTTAGCTGTGTGTGTGAGTGCAGGCTTGTCTGTGTGTGTGAGTGCAGGCTTATCTGTGTGTGTGAGTGCAGACTTATCTGTGTGTGTGAGTGCAGACTTATCTGTGTGTGTGAGTGCAGGCTTATCTGTGTGAGCATCGGCGTGGCTTTGTAATTGGTAATTCATCCCCGCGAATACGCTTACGAGTCATTAGGTTCTTTGCTAGTGCGTGTGTCCGCGGGCTCTGCGTATGCGTTTACGTGTCGCTGTGTATGTGTTTATGTATCGCTGTGTATGTGTCTTTGTGTCACCGTGAACGTGCCCAAGTGCGTCACTTTCATGTTTTCACATTTCACAGGGAATGTGCTCCCGCGTTAGTCGTTACAAATCTGTTCACTCAGGGTCACATCAGAAGCCATCAGATCTAGCTTGAGATAATGTATAGCTGAGTTATTGAGGTGAAATTTCTGTTCGTTCACTCGTGCAAGCTCGGCTGGAGATCGATCACTGGCGCCGCACTATATCAAGCATAGGAAATAACTGTGGCAATTCTTCCTTAAATATAGAAAGTCATTTCCTTAAATGGGGGCCGCGGTGGTCGAGTGGCAAGCGCGCTCGATTGTCGTTCCGATGGTCACGAGCCCGAATCCATGGGAAGCCAAGGACCTGCTCCCGGGGCCAGGGCGTCCCCGAGCCCCACCCAGCCCCAAATGGGCGAAAAGCGGCGGGGCAATGCTTTGAACCCTTAGCCGTGGCATGCGCATCACTTGCCAAAAAACCACTGCTGCCCTGTAGATGGTCTTGGCTGACCAAAGGCTATGGAAGCAAATCCAGAAAATACAGCAGGCTGAAGTCGGAGACCACGGGCCAATTGGCGCAAAACTCGTGGCACGCAAATCTCAATTGAGAACGAAGAAGAAGAAGATTTCCTTAAATTCTTTTTTTTGTAACCGGCATTTTTAATAACTATTTTTTAAAAGATTATTACGATGATTGAAAATGACGATATTTAGAAAAATAATCTCATTATTTACATGCACGTACAAATTCACACAACTACCTATAAGGGACTGTCACTAGACACTGATACATATGAGGAGCCTGTCATGAAAGACTACAAAGTAGGAGCAAACTGTCATGAAACTATACTACATAATAGCGACCCGTCATAAGACATTAGAAACTATGAGCGGCCCGTCATGAGACACTACAAAATGTGAGCGGCCCGTCATGATACACTATAACTATGAGCGGCCCATGACGAGACTCTTCTACCTTTCAAATAACTTTTAATACTTCTGTTATTTATCTATGTTTATTTAATATCTCGCCCCACCTGAAACAGAGCGCCACTCTTCAAAGGCTCGGGAATCCTTAAACCCACAGACGTGATATACTCACCCGCAATGTTTTTTTGACAGACGTGATTATATAATTTATCACTTTGGCAGACAAGTAAATAACCTTTTTGTGTTGATTTCAACACCGCGGTGTGAACTTTGCGAGGTCTTCTCTCCGCGCAGCGCGTGACATTTACCCAGGTGACGTGTGGTATCTCCATGGTCGTCTGTCCAGACTTTGAAAGTTGCCGTGTTAACCTTTAGCGGACCGAACAAAACAATGGCGGTTATTAAAAGACGCAGGTTAAATTTTTAGTGAAAACTTTGCCGGTAAAGGTTACATCGGTTTGTCCCCGTTTACTTTAAATATCTTTTTAAAGTAAAAATGGTGAAATATAGCGAATAAATGTGAGATACAGTGGAACCCCTACATACGAAAGCTTCTGGTTACGAAAAATTCAGGGTACGAAAGGTTTTTCGAAGATTTGTATGCCCCAGAACACGAAAAAAAAATTCAGGTTACGAAATTTTTAAATTTAACGAGATCTCAACTCGTCGCCGAGAGTAATTTTAAAAAGCGCGCGCCGCCAGACTTTGAACTTGGGTAGACTCACTCACAGCCTCCCGCTCACCCATTAGTTATCTCCCTACTCAGACGCTAGCTGACGCCATAAGATCCTGCTTTCCTATTGGTCGGCAACTATCCCGCCTTGCTTACGCACGGGCGTTCATCTCTCTCTCTCTCTCTCTTTTCGTTCCGACTGCGGTATCGTTAACATTGTGTGCTTTCGATTGTTCGACGTAGTGTTTGTGTTACTGTGCACTGTACTTAGTGTTTACTATACTATTACTGAATAATAAAGTATGTACAGTAGTGTATTACGTATTGAGCTTAATAGCCATGGGTCCCAAGAATGGTGCCGAAGGAAAGAAGAAGAAGACGATGCTCTCGTGATAGAATTGGCTGCATTGTATGTTTATTACTACTGTTTAGCATGTTTATGAAAAAAATGTGACTTTTGGTAAGGCCTGGAACGTATTAGGCTATTTACATGTAAAACGCGACCCAGGATACGAAAAAATCAGGATACGAAACCGCATCCTGAACGGATTAATTTCGTATCCTGAGGCACCACTGTAAATAGGAAAAGATAGAGAGGGTTTGTGAGAGAGAAAAAGAGAGAGAGAGAAAGAGAGAGAGAGAGAGAGAGAGAGAGAGAGAGAGAGAGAGAGGGAAGTCGAGAAAGAAAGAGAGAGATTAAGAGAGAGGGAGGAGAGACAACGTAGGAGAAATATAAAGTTGAAAACGGAGAGAGATTCTTAGAGAGGTAAAGAGGGCTGAAAAATACAGTTTTAAAACAAAGAGAGACACTGACTGAGCGGAATGGAGAAAGAGGGATGGAGAGAGAGAGAGAGAGAGAGAGAGAGAGAGAAAGAAACTGAGAGATTTCAGCATGTATGAAACATCATTTCAATAAATTTGTTTTAAAGACAGATTTTCGCTAAATGAACTCAACATATTCACGAAAAGCGAATTCAGTTGTTTTTTTAAAGCTTAACACTCTCCGACAAAGCTACGTGTCTCATAATAGATGACGTCAATTATTATAATTAGCTTTCAATCACCGTCAAGTTTTTAGATGAAGCAAATAAATCCCAACGCAAGCATGACATCCTTCAGCATGCTATATTTATGGTGCTTGGGGGGGGGGGTAGCAGATATTAAGCTGTAGCAAGTGATCGAATAGAAATCTTCCCAAATAATTGTTTAGAATTAAGAAAAGAAGATAAATATCACGTATTTCTTTTTTACTTGATCTGTGACCTGAGCAACAAATAACCAATACTCGACTCCACGCATTATATCATCCAGGTGCTTCTTCAGGAGATACATAACTAATACATACACTCCGGCCATACGTTTGGCAAAACATGTCTACGGGAAATACATAACAACTAAACACATGTCTTCAAGGAACACGTAACCAATAATTTTTTTTCGGGTGATTAGTAACAAATACAAGTACTCGGACAATAAATACCAATATACGTGTTCAAAATATAAACAAACAGAACACTTCTTAGGGTGATAAATAACCGATACATGTATTGAGGCAAACGATTACCTCATGTCTTCGGTCAATATTTCGCTAATAATGCAAAACCTCGTTTATCGTGGTTAATGAGTACAAGAGACCACCGAGATAGTTGAACATTCAGAGACCTCCGAGATATTTGAACATTCAGAGACCCCCGAGATAGTAGAACATTCAGAGACCCCCGAGATAGTCGAACATTTAAAAACCCCCGAGATAGTTGAACATTCAGAGACCTCCGAGATAGTTGAACACTCAGAGACCACCGAGATAGTTGAACATTGAGAGACCCCGAGATAGTTGAACATTCAGAGACCTCCGAGATAGTTGAACACTCAGAGACCACCGAGATAGTTGAACATTGAGAGACCCCCGAGATAGTTGAACATTTAGAGACCCCCGAGATAGTTGAACATTCAGAGACCCACAAGATAGTTGAACACTCAGAGACCCCCGAGATAGTTAAACATTGAGAGACCTCCAAGATAGTCGAACATATAAAGACCCCCCAAGATAGTCAAAGACTCAAAGAACCCCCGAGATAGTTGAACATTCAGAGATCCACGAGATAGTTGAACATTCAGAGATCCCCGAGATAGTTGAACATTCAGAGACCCCCCGAGATAGTTGAACATTCAGAGATCCCCCGAGATAGTTGAAGTAGAGACACTTAATGTTAAGCTATGTGAAATCGGAGGATAAATTTACGGTTACCGTATATATAGCGCAGGGGTTGGCAAACCATGGCTCGCGAGCCAGATGTGGCTCTTTTGATGGCTGCATCTGGCTCCTAGACAAATATTCGTTTAACAAACAACAAAAAGTTTTATCCATAATATTGATATTAAAAAATAATTCAGAGACATAATTATTGCACATTTAGTGTTCTAATTATATAAAATGCAAACATTCGCTTGATTTTTTAGTTTTAAACATAATGTAGACTCTATGGGTCTCACAGATTTATTTTTCAACATATGTCTATCTTAGAATCTTAGGCAAAACGTTTCCCGATCACTGGTAAAGCGAATAAAGTGTACTTATATAATAGTTATATATGACGTGATGATGGTGAAGAATATGCTGTGCAGTAAAAGATAATCAAGTTAGGGCTGTCAATATTGTAGCAAAATACTGCCAGGGTACCCGTCCAAAATATGAACGGATACCCGGGTTACCCGTTCGAAATGTCTCAAAATTTTAGTCATTATGCCCGCTATTACTACCATTAGTCTTTTACTGCTTTGTTTATTGTGGAAATGCAAATCTTGATGCAATGAGTCAACGATGGGAAAATGATGACATTGAAATACTACTTTAGTACAGTGGTGTAAAAAAAAAATGAGCAGAGGGGAGGGGAGCGCTAATCGCATGATTACATGGCGGGTTATTTCTAGCTCATAGCTGTAGCTGACAACCGTTTTAATTAACTAAACTTTTCAGGACTTGCTCTTGCTTAGTGGACCCATCCCCCAGCATTTATTTTTGTATTACAGTGAAGATTGTTCAATGATTGAAATATGAAAACAAATACAGAATATAGCAGGTGTTCATTTCTTTAAAAGTATGGTGGGAATGGGATTGGAGACCTAATTATGTTAATTGTGGGGCGAGGTTAGATACAAGAAATTCGCTCACTTAATTGGTAACAAAGATGAGCGGCGTATTTCAAAGCCAAAGCCAAGATCATTTCCAGCCCTTCCTAGTTAATAGTAGTTATAGGCATTGTGTTCTATTTTCCTCACTTGAACAATTCAAAGAACTAAAACCTTTTTGTTGTAAATGATTTCTGTTTCATGTTCCTTGGAAAAAAAAAAAGTGTTTGTACTTTGTCGGGACCGTTATTTATTCCGTTTAACACTTATTTCTTTTTAAGCGTTTTCATGTGAAGACGTATTTCACAGTATATATTTGAAACCAAAAGTTTTAATTTGATAAATTATTCGCGAGCCGAAATTTGAACACAGAAGAGCCGCAGTTCAAACACTGGTGGTAAAGATATTGCAGTGACATTTTCACGGGTACCCGAACGCCATTTTACTACCCGGGTAAATGTTTGGTAACGGGTAACCGGGTGCAGGTACCTGTTGACAGGCCTATTCACGGTTGAGGCTATGATGACTTTTACTGTACGGCCCATGGCTGTATTTTGTGCGGCCGAAGACTGTATTTTGTGAGGCCCATCGCTGTATTTTGTGCGGCCGAGGACTGCATTTTGTGCGGCCCATAACTGTATTTTGTGTGGCCGATGGCTGTATTTTGTGTGGTCGATGGCTGTATTTTGTGTGGCCGATGGTTGTATTTTGTGTGGCCGATGGCTGTATTTTGTGTGGCCGATGGTTGTATTTTGTGTGGCCGATGGTTGTATTTTGTGTGGCCGATGGTTGTATTTTGTGTGGCCGATGACTGTATTTTGTGTGGCTGATTACTGTATTTTGTGTGGCCGATGACTGTATTTTGTATGGCTCATTACTGTATTTTGTGAGGCTGATGGCTGTATTTTGTGTGGCTGATTACTGTATTTTGTGTGGACGATGGCTGTATTTTGTGTGGCCGATGACTGTATTTTGTGTGGCTGATTACTGTATTTTGTGTGGCCGTTGACTGTATTTTGTATGGCTCATTACTGTATTTTGTGAGGCTGATGGCTGTATTTTGTGTGGCTGATTACTGTATTTTGTGTGGCCGATGGTTGTATTTTGTATGGCTGATTACTGTATTTTGTGTGGCCGATGGTTGTATTTTGTGTGGCCGATGGCTGTATTTTGTGTGGCCGATGGCTGTATTTTGTGTGGCCGAGGACTGTATTTTGTGTGGCCGATGACTGTATTTTGTGTGGCCGAGGACTGTATTTTGTGTGGCCGATGGCTGTATTTAGTATGGCTGATTACTGTATTTTGTGCGGCCCATAGCTGTATTTTGTGCGGCCGATGACTGTATTTTGTGTGGCCGAGGACTGTATTTAGTATGGCTGATTACTGTATTTAGTGTGGCCGATGACTGTATTTTGTGTGGCCGAGAACTGTATTTAGTGTGGCCGATGACTGTATTTTGTGTGGCCGAGGACTGTATTTAGTATGGCTGATTACTGTATTTAGTATGGCTGATTACTGTATTTAGTGTGGCCGATGACTGTATTTAGTGTGGCCGATGGCTGTATTTTGGGAGGCCCATAGCTGTATTTTGTGCGGCCCATAGCTGTATTTTGTGCGGCCCATAGCTGTATTTTGTGCGGCCCATAGCTGTATTTTGTGCGGCCGATGGCTGTATTTTGTGTGGCCGATGGCTGTATTTTTTGTGGCCGATGGCTGTATTTTGTGCGGCCGATGACTGTATTTTGTGTGGCTGATGGCTGTATTTTGTGTGGCTGATTACTGTATTTTGTGCGGCCCATAGCTGTATTTTGTGCGGCCCATAACTGTATTTTGGGAGGCCCATAGCTGTATTTTGTGCGGCCCATAGCTGTATTTTGTGCGGCCCATTGCTGTATTTTGTGCGGCCCATAGCTCTATTTTGTGCGGCCGATGGCTCTATTTTGTGCGGCCAATGACTGTATTTTGTGTGGCTGATGGCTGTATTTTGTGTGGCTGATGGCTCTATTTTGTGTGGCTGATCGCTGTATTTTGTGTGGCTGATCGCTGTATTTTGTGTTGCCGATGACTGTATTTTGTGTGGCCGATGACTGCATTTTATGTGGCCGATGACTGTATTTTGTGTGGCCGATGACTGTATTTTGTGTGGCCGATGGCTGTATTTTGTGTGGCTGATGGCTCTATTTTGTGCGGCCGATGACTGTATTTTGCATCTCTTCAGAGGGCCTTTTCCTGGGGCACCTCTTCTAATACTACTGCTATAATTAAACAGTGTCAGTGTAGTTTTATGTACCGATGAAGGCTTTAGTCGAAACGTTCACATTTGTATTAGGTGATTAATAAAGTTTGAATATATTGTTTGATCACACAGTTTGTTTGTGCGTTTTGTAATATTTGAAAACCCACGATGCAGTGAATCAGTGAAAAGTGGACCGCTAAGTAACGAGGGATCACTGTAAACATCTTCAGGCTATACATAAACAACGTGAATCTTCTTATAATAACATTGCACAATTATTCATTACAAAACCCATATCATTATTTCAACAGAAGCTGTAACTTGTCTTACATTGAATGATATTGGATTTCCCATACTTTCTGCCGCAGTAATTAGCCTTCTCCTGTAAAACCTACTAAGACAGTGTTCAGTCCTTATCTGGGTGATGAGTGTCTGATCGCTACGAGGTAGTTTTGACTTTGGATCGCTTTTGCTAGGCCGAGGCAAGGAGTTGCAAACTCTCCTGGCCGTATCTCCAGATGCCAAACCCTGGAGCCACTAGTCTCGGAAATGGTCCTATAGCCACGACCTATCTTAAGCCGTGTCATCGGGCGATCGGCTTGGGGCTGAGCTGAGCCTTCTATCATCAGAAAATCGGCCCTGTCAAGTTGTCACGTCTTGGCCTCCAGATAGGAGTGACCCAAGGCCCCGAGCCAAAGCCGAGATTCGGTGAAAACAAGCACCGTCGAAAGACCTTTCTTTTAGCTAAGCGTCCGTGTACCTCTTTCAGACCCCCGTGGATGGCCTTCAGCTATGCATCGTGACTTGTATATGCTTTTCCGCACGGTCCAAAAACCTCGACGTTATCTGGCCAGGGATGAGGGTATTAAATTAGTACGATGTACCAAGCTTCTTCCATCCTTAAAACATGATCTGTCCGCAAAGACGACCATAAACCTCTATCATCTATAGAACTGCGTCATGTGGTGCTCAAATGGGCTAGCATTAACAACAATGTTCCATTTAAGCTGCGCTACCACGCAGATAGCTAAGCGACGCAGCGCAGCAGTTAAGTATCATTGCGCATCAAATTTTGTAAAATAATGCACAAAAAATGAACTGTGTGCGAATTTGCAAGCGATTTTTTTGTTCTTTGCACACGAAGCAACGAACCTTAGTGCGAACATTGATTGTCACCTGTACTTTTTGTCCAGGGACCCAGTCACATCCGTTCCCTGTTCCCGGGTCTGGGTTTCAGATAGTGAAACTACACGATTTTGTTTGGTTCCATTGTCTACACAAACCAGTGACTGACTTTGTACATGTACAACTGATTTAACGTTTGTTCCAAACAACTGCTATTACACCTGGTACAGATTAAAAGGGAAAACTAGAGGCATAAGCGAACAAATTAAATAATTAGACCTGGCAAACAAATCTTTCAATAAAATCTCGTTCGAGCAAACCATAATTATGTGCGGGTATTTGCGTGCTATAAAACCGGGAAAAAAAACCCCAGAGCTTGAACCCATTCCTCAATGAAATGACGTTGACGCAACTGAAACCAATTAAAAAGAAATACTCTACAACCTGATAATTTAAAAATTATTTAAAAAAAAAATCCCTGAACTTAATGAAAAGAACATCCAAGCAGGGATTATGATCTGACATCATTAGCACGGAATAAAAAATAACGACACGGAAGCGTTCAAATAGCGAGCGGCGCGTTGTTTTACAAATCGCGTTTATAAAGCTAAAGGGGAAATCCTCACGTTTTTTCTTGTAAGCCCCGGGTTGCACCAGCTAACGAACAAATAATTACGCACACCGTGGGTTGTACATGACTCAATTTATCCCCATTTAAGCTGGTAACAAGCAAAACGTGGTCGTTTTTAGTGAGTATATTTGTTGAAGACAAGTTTTTATAGTTTGAAGGAGGGGGCGGGGGGAGAGGTTTCACGGGGAGGCTAGGCTCACATACCTCAGCCAAGTTTCAGATCAAGACGATGAGGCAAACTTTTTTTTATTAGTGGGGTTAAAAGAGTTCACTTTGGTGGTGGGGATGTTAGATTCAAGAGGAGCGGAGTATAGCTGGTGCTTTTATTATTTTTACTTTCTCGTATACGGAATAGAAGGGAAGTATTGCAAGTGTGGAAAAAATACAAATCGAGATATTACAAAACTCGACGTTTTACAATCTCTGGAGACGGCAAAAGCCAGTTTAGCAATCTTATACTTCGGTTTCAATCATTACTTGAAGGATTTCCGGTATCCGGAAGTGGGTCTTCCCCCAATTCCATTGAAAAAGCATATTTAAGGCCCTCGAACTCCAATTAGTGATAATTAATATTTTTTGTTTGACAGTAACATTTGCGGTCGTGTACTCAACAACTTCCCAAAGTTTCACGGCAATCGGATGAATGGTGTAATAATGCTTAAAGGATAAATATATATACATTCATTAAAATACATCGTCCCCTTTTTCACCAATCTAAAATCTTCCTCAAATAATGACGTAACACAGTGAAATATTACAGCTAGAAGCTTCCTCTGTTTAACTCGACACCAAAAATTATTTATTGTTCATTTTAAGTTTAATTCAAATTTTTTAATTTATCGTTTACGAATGTGGTACTTTACTCCATTACCAGTTTCTCCAAAACCTTCAGAATTTGATAATTTTATAACCTATCCTCCTAACGTAGGATAGAACCTTAATGTCATGTAAAAATATGCGAGTTCGTTTAGGGGAGCTCACTCCAGGTTTATTTTAGAGGAGAACTAAAAAGGAAATATAACATCGATCGTTTGAATTTTTTTATCACCCTATTTCACTCGCCTCTCATCAGCAGAGATCAACTCTGACAATGTTTGCAACAACATTTGCAACACTTGAAGATCTCAGTTTGGTGTAATCACCCACCACCCCGATCCCCACTTAAGTAAATATGCGCATTTTTTTTTACCTGGGCAAGTCTGAGATCAAAAAGCGTCCATATCACATGTGGAAGACAAAAACTAACAGAAGTTATTTGAGACCGGGGTGTTGTTAGGTGGAAAGTAGGGCTGATACTGATTATTTTTGTTTGATTAATTTTTTAAAAATTAATCAAATCACCGATTATTTTTTTTCGATTAATTATCTCTCTCTATAATTCTCCTCATGGTTCAGCGATGACGGACACCAAGCAAGCTGTTTAACCCCACCAACCAATCAGCTGGTAAGAAAAGGTAGTGCAGAGGGTGGGGGGTAATCGAGACAAACAATGCATTCAATTGAGGTAAATTACTTTGTTCTTTCAGAACAACAGAATAGCATTATTTCGTAGTGTAGTGGTTATTACATTCGCCTAACACGTGGAAAGGCGTAAGTTCAAGCCCCAGATAAGCATTATTTTTTTATTAATTTTTTAAACAATGGTTTTTCCCGTTCCTTTCCACCTTTCTTTTTAAAAATGACATTTCAAAAACTTTGTTCCCGAACATTGGGATAGTTTCAGCGAAGTGCTCTCCGTTGTTCTCGGTAACGAAAAAGAAGACAAACTCTCTCCTCAACAGTACTTTCACTACATTTAAGGATTATATGGTGGTGAGCAGAAATTCTCGCGATGTCCGAAACACTTTCCGCCAATATCATCATTTACTTCCGAGAACGTCCTTGCGTTTATCGCCATTACGAAGTTACCTTGCCTTTCGCACGTGATGACTTTCTGGTGCCAGCTACTGACAACGTCGGTATGCCCACACAAATTTCACAGCCCCCATGTTACACCGATGGGACATCACCTTGCCACTATCCTGAATTAAAATTTACAACCGCATTTCAAAACATACTCTAATTAACGAACGTATTTCGCAGAAGAACTTCAATCTACCATCTGTATATGTATAACCAGAACAAGCATAAGACGAGTGCTAATAAGCTTGACGAATGACCTTCACCAGGGTTGGCCAATCACAGTTTATGGTTGGCAAGCTAGGGTGGTGCAGGGTGGGGGTGGCAAGTAGCTAACCACAGTGCACATGTTCCCAGACCGACAATGCGTCGAAAGTTATCCCCACCCCCGAAGTTCATTCGCGTTGTTATGATTTCTTCGTTTGTGTGTTTTCCACCTTCCCTTTCCTTGCACTATCTATAAGCAAGTCTGCGACGTATGCTACACCGCTGGTGTATCTAGGATTGTATATATCGCATATATAGATCCCGTTAAGTCGCGATTCATTATTTCACGAAATCGTTTAGGTCGCGGTAATTCCATAGCTTCCAACTTTTGTGACGTAACACAGCAAATTCGCTCTGCTATGCAAGAAATAAGGAAGCGTTTTTTTTCCCGCATGCACGTCTAATTAAATAATAATAATATAAAGAAAAATTGGGTAAGTAACAAAAAAAAAACAAAAAAAAAAACACGTAATTAATCAATTAAAACAAAATATTAGACAAAAAATCTTAAATTTTAATAGAATTTTAGTCGATTAAAGTGATTTACACTTTTATGTGAATAATTTTAAATCATTATTATAAAGATTCCTGGGAGAGTTACTTTTTTATTGTTGAATACTTTTTGTTTGTTACACCAAGCGTCTTTTTAGCCAGAGGTATTGAGGTTTGTACAGCTCGGAATTTGAAATAAGTTGTGATTACCCAGGATTGCGTGTTTTATCTATACTAGGAATATGCTACCATTCGACAAGAACTTAAAACCAACTTTAAATATTTGAAATTCTTTATCAAATACATACATTTATTAAAGCCTTAAAAATGAATTGAGGACAGCAATGTTAGCATTTTTAAACTGTCCACAACTTAATTGAGAACATAAAAATTTAAGAGTAAAATAATTTTTGGAAAAAAATTAGGTCGATTAAAAAAAAAAGTTTACGAAAATAATGAAAATAATTACTTTATGATTTTATAGCAAATAGATTGAAAAAAAACACACAAAAAAACATACGAAACAGAAGGAAACTCCATTAGTTTTCAATTTCCTTTTGAAATGTTCGCTGATGTTCTCCGTCTTCTAATTTGTTTTTTAGGTTTAATTATCTTTTTTTTTTAAAAATCATGAAAATTAATCTCAAACTACATTGATGTATTAGACTTTAAATTATGTTCGCCTCGATAACTAACTGTAAACCATTTACTGAAGAGTTCCGGTTTAACGAATTCGTGTATCTCTTGGGGAAAAAAAAAACCAGTTTGACTTATTAAAAAAACAAAGCAAACCCGGTAATTCCATTAGTGCACTATCTGCCTGACAGTACTAAAATTTATAGATTTTCCCCTCAATGTTCAATAAATCACACTAAAGTTTTGCTAAAAATATGAAATTATAAAAAAAATTACAAAAAAAAAAAACACCGAAAGAGGGAGAAAAACATAACACTATTAAAATTATTTTTCTTTTGAGGATTAACTGATTTTTTAAAAAAGGGAAGTATTTTCAAATAGGTATGTATTTCTTCCTTGCAATTTAACATTCATGCAAAATGAATGTGTGGAAAAGATTTCATAGCTAAAATAATCGATTCTACGCACTCTTCCACTACTATCACTTATCGTTACAAATGTGACACAAAGGAAAGCTGTTTTTACAAGATGACAGTATTAGATGTACACAAAATGAACCGACTGAACACGAAATCATTTCCGAAAAAAATCATATAAATGCATCTAGCCCCAAACAAATCGTTTATTGTACAGTATTCTACAACTGTTCAAACAGAAAGAGACTTGACAGTTGGGAAAGAAATTTTTGATTGCTGTAGTCCTCTGGGAAAAGAAGCCGACAAACGGTATTTATTTCTTCTTTATTTAAAACCTCGCCACAAATGTTGTTTATAAGTATGAAGTTATAGTTTAAAAATCCATCGATAAACACCTTCTACTTTCACCCGCATGACCAAAACCCGCAACATTTATTTGCAAAATTAAAACATTTAAACTATACTAAATTTTTATTTTTAAAAGTTATGTTTTTCCTTCTAAGTGTTTGTTGGGTATTTTATGACTTCAAGAAGAGGTTAAAAAAATCATGTTAAGCCTGGTCCCTTTTTGGACTCAGGACGTGTTAGCGCATTTTCGTATTATGTATCAGTACTTATGTTAGATATCAGCATTATGTAGTTATCAGTAATTGTGTTTAGATTTTAGACATATTTTTATGAATTTTCTTGTGTAATGAATATACCTGAAAAAAAAATTATTTAAAAGTCATTTCTTTACATTTTAAATTTTTTTATTTTCTCTTTAATCTAACTACAAGTGGTTTGTGGTCACTGAAATAGGACTCATAAATGAAACATTCTAAATTGTAATCAGCTAATCGCCAAAATACTCCGTCAATTGTTGTTTGATAGATCGTGGTTGCCAATCTTGGTGAAAGTAGTTGAATGTTGAAGCTTGTTTCGAAAAAGTTTTCAATTTCTGCCCCTGGGCCGCTAAGATCTTGATTGAAGTCACCACAAATGATGACGTAAAACTCTCTAAACTTTTACACATATTCTAATGACGTCAACAAAAAAAACTAATACTTTTGATAATACTAAGACTTCCGGCAATGGCAGCCGTTGCCTGCGCCAGTGTTATCTCTCGATTCGCAATGTTTTTTGGTAGTTTTAACGGGGTTTTTTAACGGATCGAGTAACTGAGTGTTGATGCACAAATGGCAGGTCAGGACATACAAAAAACATATATACATCATGGGTCTAGGACTTATGGTTGCTGAGATCTAGGGTGATGACAGACGGACAGACGGACAAAACGGGTGCAATAGCGCATTCGACTTCTCGAAAATGCGCTAATAATAAGAAAATGAGAAATTAAAAAAAAGATGAGATCAATAGAGAGAGAGCGAGAAAGAGAGTGTGAGAGAGACATAGAAAGAGAGTAAAAGAAAGAACCTGATTGAGATAGATTGAGAGAGATTGAGAGAAAAACAGAGCGAAAGTGGGTGAGGAGGAGAAAGTGAGAGAGAAAGGAATAGTGAGAAAGAGTTAGAGAGAGAAAGAGATAGTAAGAAAGAGATAGAGACAAAGGGATAGAGAGAAATAGAGAGAAAGAGAGAAATTTATAGTGATAAAGAAAATAGTGATAGAATGTGAGATAAAGTATTAATGTGAAAGAGGTAGAGAAAGAGAGATAGAGAGAGAGAGAGAGAAGAAGAAGAGAAAAATAGAGGTAATGAGAAAGAGATACAGCGATAAAGAGAAGGAAAGTGAGATAGAGTGAAATAGAAGGAGTGGATAAGAGAAAGTGAAAGAGAAGTTGAGAGAAAGACAGCGCGAAAGAGTTAGTTAGAGAAATAGAGAGTTATAGAAAGAGAGAGAAAAAGATAGTGCAAAAGAGATTGCGAGAGAAAGTAAGAGAGAAAAGTAATAAAAGAGAGTTTAAGAAAGAAAGAGAGAGATAGAAAGAGAGTGAAAAAGAGTCATAAAGAGAGAAAGGTAGAGAGAACGAGAGTGAAATAGATTGAGATAGAGAGAAAGAGAATGAGAATGAGAGAGAGAGAGAGAGAAGACACAAATAATGAGAGATAGAAAAAGAGAGAGAAATAGAGTGAGATATAGAGAGATCGAGAGAAAGAAAAAATAGATAGAAAGAGAGGTTGAAAGAAATAGAGAGAGAGTGTGAAAATATATAGAGAAAGAGAGAGATGGAAAGACTGAGAAAAAGAGAAAGTGAGGAATATATATAGAGAGAGAAAGTGAGAGAGAATGATATAGTAAAAAAGAGATAGAGGGAGACAGATATCGAGAGAAAGCAATAGAGAGAGAAAGAAAGCAATAGAGATAGTAATAAAGTGATAGTGATAAAAAGATATAGAAAGGTAGAGAAAGTTACATAGAGAGTAAGTGATAGAGATAGAAAGAGAGAAAGAGAAAGAGAGAGTAAGAGATATAGAGAGAAAGATAGTGAAAGAGAGGAGATAAAAAGAGGAAAAGAAACACCAAATGACAAAGAGATTCGAGATAGAAAGATAATGAGAGAGAAAGAGATAGAGTAAGAGGAGAGGGAAAGCGAGAGAGAAAAAGAGACGGAGAGAGAAAGAGATAGAGAAAGAGATGGAGTGACTGAGAAGGAATTGTGACACGTTTGAAATCACATAGATCTATATTGGGAAAACTTTACAAATTTAAAATTTTTTAACACGTTCTCTGACGTGCAATTTAATTGAATCTTCGCCTTGAATGACGCACTAAAAAGCACCGCTATCGACCTTTTTCATAAGAGTTTGTAAATGAAATGAGATTAGACGAGAAATATTAATTGTGTAGATCATATTATTATCTTCAACTTTTCGATAAAAAAAATTGCTATTAACAATTCAATGCAACACATCATTACTTATTTGCATCGCTTACACTTTGTATTGCATGTTACTAAATATAATTTATAGAAAACATTTTGTTCATTGAAATAATAGATTCGTATCTTAATTATTTCCAATTCAGAAAACTATAAATTTAATATTATTATCGTCATGTATTCCTTTGCATTATTGATGACTTGGATAGTACTAATATCTCCTATTTTCCGGTAATTTATGTAAGTGGCACGCCACTTGACTTCGATCTCTTTAATAAGAGATAACATCTATAATAATTGCTGGGATTCTCCTACCACCAGTAAATACTGAGGTCGTTTTAAACAATTTCTTGCAAATTTCTCTCTTTCTTCGATCTTAAATGTTTCAAAAAACGATTTACTTACAAATAACTGAGCATTGACTTTGTTATATCAAAGATTACATACCGAGTGATAATATTATTGTTACTTTAAATCAAAGTTTTAAGACTCCTCATAGAACTGTCTAATATCAAACATAAATATATCTTAATATCTAGACGGATCAGTATGTGATAAAAACAGAATGACATCACATGTTTTATTTGAAGGATGTTAATAACAAGGATACTAGGGACTGTAAAGATTTTTATAACTTTTATAATTCTTAGATACTGTCTCATGTTTTGTTGTGATCAGTGCTTTGATGTTGTTTATTTATGTGAACATATTTTTAACATAATGTTCTAAAGTATTAACATCCTTTGACTTACGTTATTAACTCAGCTACATGTGAGCTGATATTGTCTGAACAGCGGGAAACATTAATAAACGTCCAACGGTTTATTCATTTATATGATTGAAATGTATGTTATTACAACTGTTTACTCTCCTATCACACTTTATGTTATTACAACTGTTTACTCTCCTATCACACTTTATGTTATTACAACTGTTTACTCTCCTATCACACTTTATGTTATTAGAACTATTTATATATAAATTCTTTTGTTATACTTAGCAATACTTTCATTTCCTTTTGACCACTTTATAACTAACTTTATAGCTAACTTTGTAGCTAACTTTATAACTAACTTTATAACAAACTTTATAACTAACCAGCCAGTTTGCTGTGTAACACAATGGATGTTAGTGAAATTATTTTTACATTTTCCCATGAAGAGTATAGTGAGATGGGGTAGTATTGTAATCATACCTAATAGGACGGACGTTTTCTATCTTTCTAAGTAAAACTAGATTCTTGTTTTGTAATCTTTTCTCTGGGCATGTGTCTGTGACAAGACCCGACAAAATGGCCACGGATAAAACCGAACTGTGGTACCGCACTATATAAGTTCTGAAATAATAATTATTAATATCATTATATTAAATAGTTAACAACCTGCTGGTAAGAAGTCGGTCTAAAACTACTGTAAGATTTGAAATGGAGTCACGTGACATGCGAATTCGTCTCTCGAACAGAGAGTCATGGGTTCGAATCTCTGAGAAGATGTTCATTTGTGGTATCCTCTGCAGGCATTAACCGACTGAAGATGTAAGTCACTGACCGTAGCTTTATGATTGTAATAAATGACTGGATCTCAAATTTATATGTGAAAATGATATGAATATTATCATACACGAGAAAAGGAACGTGTTTTATTTTCATATGTATTATGTATTGTAAATCAGTGACGTAGCCAGTGTGTATTTTACTCCGTGTCGTTAGATTATGGTGTAGTCCTTACCTCCCTTGTTTCGTTAGAATATGGTGTAGTCCTTATCTCCCTTCTGTCGTTAGATTATGGTGTAGTCCTTACCTCCCTTCTGTCGTTAGATTATGGTGCAGTCTTTACCTCCCTCCCCCGATTCTAACCATTAATTTCTTCTAGTAAAATAAAGTCCACAATGGAAATGACAAAATATAAATATTCATAAATAACAATTTTGGACACATGTCATTTACAACGAATTGTATAATGCCAATTTACTTTATATTTGTATATGATATGTAAATTAGGGGGCACGGCAGCAAGTGTACTTAGCTGGCGTACAGAGAGTCTTAGATAAAAAGAGAGTTAATATAAGAACATAGAAAGCAATAAGGAACGGTAACTGATAAAAATAATAGTAAAGAACGTTTGTCTGTAATGTCCACAGATCGATACCTCTGTCGTTCCTCTTTGACCTCCCTTGTGTTCAGAAGTCCTGCCTCTAAAATTGGAATGTTTCAGTGTGGCCTTGAGCATTTTTATGAGAGATGGAAATAGTTTAGTCTTTAAACTTATCATAAAATTATTATATATATAATAGCCCAGTGGTGTGGGTATGTTTGTAACGTAACGCGTAACGCAAGAGATGTACCACAGTCTACAGCAGTTAGTTTAGTTGAAAAATCGTGTTTTGATGAGC
>MUZC01000492.1:797819-830432 GCA_002072015.1 Radix auricularia
CAACAAAAAAAAAAAAAAAAAAAAAAAAAAAAAAAACAAACAAACAAACCCACCAGCAACAACAACAACAAAAAACTTCATATTCTTCTTTTAATAAAATGTTTATAATTATGTTGTTGTTCATTAACTATGAAGTATTTTGGTTAAGTTCTTTTTTCGATTTTTCCGCATAATTAGCGCATTTTCGAGAAGTCGAATGCGCTATTGCACCCGTTTTGTCCGTCTGTCATCACCTTTGATCACAGCATCCATAAGTCCTAGACCCATGATGTATATATGTTTTTTGTATGTCCTGACCTGCCATTTGTGCATCAACACTCAGTTACTCGATCCGTTAAAAAACCCCGTTAAAACTACCAAAAAACTTTGCGAATCGAGAGGTAACACTGGCGCAGGGAACGGCCGCCATTGCCGGAAGTCGAATACATCATTTTTCAAGCATTCAAGAGTGGTGCGAAGGCGTGCAAAAGAATTAGTTTGTTTTTTTTTGTTTTTTTGTTGACGTCATTAGAATATGTGTAAAAGTTTAGAGAGTTTTACGTCATCATTTGTGGTGACTTGTAGTTAGATTAAAGAGTAAATAATGTTTTTTTAAATGTAAAGAAATGACTTTTAAATAAAAAAAAATGTCAGGTATATTCATTACACAAGAAAATTCATAAAAATATGTCTAAAATCTAAACACAATTACTGATAACTACATAATGCTGATATCTAACATAAGTACTGATACATAATACGAAAATGCGCTAACACGTCCTGAGTTCCAAAAGGGACCAGGCTTAACATGATTTTTTTTTCTTAGCCAACAATTTACTCAAGCCGTGCGTAAAACTATTTGGAGCGAACAATGTATCAGAAATCCCCAACCAATTACAAAGTTTGTTTGCAGGAAGCAAAGCGCATATAATATAATTGATTTCCCTGTTTGTATATCAAACATTTTCTTTGCCGGCCGATAAAATAAGCCACAAGGAGGAGTGCATAGTTTGGCTCGAAATATAAAAGGGCTTACATTTAAAGAAAATAGACAAAGAGATAGTGAGAGAGAGAGAGAGAGAGAGCGAGAGAGAGAGAGAGAGAGAGAGAGAGGGAGACAGAAAGAATGATAAAAAGGAGGTAGGGAGAGAGAGAGTAGCAGAAATACTTTTAGGGATGGGTAATTATATTCTATTCTATTTTATTTTGTTATGTAGTAATGGCAAGACATGTATTCTATTTCGTTTCCTTATTCACACGAGCAAGATCCATGGGCGCCGCGGCCCTTTAGTAATCACTTCCGAGAAAGTCTCGAGAAACAACCCATGCAGCTTTTTTTGGATGTGTTGTTGAAGGGAGGGGCTGGGGTTGATGTTGGGGGGGGAGAGATGGCATGGGGTTAGGGGGGGGTTGAGAAAGGCTATTACGCCGTGATTGGTGGAGGTGTAGGGGTGTTTATGATATCATTCAGGCCTGCTGGGCTCATCACGAGACCAATGGAGCCCCAGTGATTCTCATTAGCAGCCAATAACGAGTAATTTATAGTCTAGCCACTTACATGGTCTGGGAACAGGTGTGCTGTTGGGGTTCACTGTCGTGTCTGAAATAGAAGAGGCAACGAGAGGTGAGTCGGGCGCTTTATACGGGGGGAGAGGAGGTTAACAAGGAGGAATGGACAGACAATGGAGTTGAGAAGAAAGGAGGAATGGCGGAGGGAGAAAAGATCGAGAGAAATCGAGAGATAGAGAGACGGTATCATGGAGAGTTAAAAAAAATATGAAGCCATTAGAATAGGAGACAGACAGACAGACACACAAACACACAAACACACACACACATGCACGCACGCACGCACGCACGCATCCCCCCCCACACACAGAGAGAGAGAGAGAGAGAGAGAGAGAGAGAGGTGAGAGGAGAAATAATGAAAGTAATCTACAGCCCATTACCCTTAGATTCTGTTTTGCTGTGTGCCTTTTTTTGAAGTAAATAAGAGAGAAAAAGAGAGAGAGAGTGAAGAGAAATGTGTAGATCGTTGCGTTTCTCTCCCTCATCTCTCTTCTTAAAATAATAGTAAAGAAGATGGTGATATGACTTGAACAGGATCAGAGACTACAAGCCATTGAGTGCACAAAAAATGTGTGTGTGGGGAGGGGAATGGGTAGAACGGAAGTGTTGCATCACCGGACAATTTTGAAATAATTTAGCGCTGAGGTTTCCTACTAAAATGCATTGCAGATAAAACAAAGACCACTTGCTGGTTGCCGAGTTTGAGACAGTTTGTGAAGCACTGGGAGAGAGAGAGAGAGAGAGAGAGAGAGAGAGAGAAAGAGAGAGAGAGAGAGAACGAGCGAAGAGATAGTGAAAGGTTGAAAGAGATAGTGAAATGTTGAAAGAGATAGTGAAATGTTGAAAGAGATAGTGAAATGTTGAAAGAGATAGTGAAAGGTTGAAAGAGATAGTAAAAGGTTGCGAGAGATAGTGAAAGGTTGAAAGAGTTAGTGAAAGGTTGAAAGAGATAGTGAAAGGTTGAAAGAGATAATAAAAGGTTGAGAGATATAGTGAAAGGTTGAAAGAGATAGTGAAAGGTGCGAGAGATAGTGAAAGGTTGAAAGAGATAGTGAAGGGTTTAGAGAAATAGTGAAAGATTGAGAGAGATAAAGAAAGGTTGAGAGAGATAGTAGAGGGTGGGAGAGATAGTGAAAGGTTGAGAGAGATAGTGAAAGGTTGAGAGAGATAGTGAAAGGTTGCAAGAGATAGTGAACGGTTGAAAGAGATAGTGAAGGGTTTATAGAAATAGTGAAAGATTGAGAGAGATAAAGAAAGGTTGAGAGAGATAGTGAAAGGTTGAGAGAGATAGTGAAAGGTTGAGAGAGATAATGAAAGGTTGAGAGAGATAGTGAAAGATTGAGAGAAATAGTGAAAGGTTTAGAGAGACAGTGTAAGGTGGGAGAGATAGTGAAAGATTGAAAGAGATGGTGAAATGTTGAGAGAGATGTGGGTAGAGAATGACAGAGATTGTTAAACGTTTTTGGAAATCCAACAGCTGTCAACGTGGAGCACACCTGTAAACAAAACATAAAGTCATACATAACGACTTGCAGCTCACAACTTTAATTCAGAAACAGAGGTTGAGTTAACAATCTGTCATGCATGCAGAACTGCCCGAGAAAATAAGCAGGCCATGCGCGACGAGTCCCACCCCAGGCCATGATTAGCCTTGCAAATTTCCATGAAAGTATTTAAATGGCTATTACAATATCCGTTTTAGTCTGTATGAGATAGACCAGGAAGCTGTTACAAGTTCTCTTTCTTCGAGAATATATTAAAGAAAATGTTTTAATTTTTTTTTCGATTTATTAATAAATAATTAATTATTAATAATATTTTGGGGTTTTAACGTTAGGGCTGTTATCGATTAATTTAAATTTAATCGTTAACTTTTGAAAAATTACCGAATAATTAATCGATAATTTTGATTAAGCTAAAAATAAGATGTATGACGTCATTAAATTGAAAATTTCAAGGGAAGTAACAAAAAACAGGCAATTAATTTTAAAAAAAATTTAAATATAAAAGCTTATTTTTAAGTTTACACTTATAAAATCCTTTTTCTTAAATGGAGAAGTTTGTACGTAAAAAGCAAACTATTACTAATTATTAATAATTTATTTATAAATATGAATTTTTTTTAAAAACAACCTCTTCAATTTAATCGCTATTTTATCGATTAAAATAATTTTAATCAATAAAGAAAATTGCCGATTAATCTAGAAATTAATCGATACTTTCCGCATCCCTATTTAACGTACAAACTTGTCCATCAAAACGAAATATGACGAACGTGAAAACTGAAGTAACCTGGTTTATAAGGACAATGTAGTACATAGTAAACAAGGTGATTATGGGGTCTTAGAAAAAAAATCATGACTTTTGAATCACTTGGGATAAAAAGATTATCTTTATGTTTTTGTTTATCATCAAAAGAATTCTATAGATCTATAGCCTAGCTGTATTACTTTTATATTTTAAAATTAATTTGAAATTTTCATCCAAGTGCCTAAACTTTAATATATTATTTAACTTATTTTTATTGCTATGTCCTAAATATAACTAAAAAAAAAAAATCAATTGCCTGTTTTTATTACTTCCCTTGAAATTTTCAGTTTAATGACATGATGCATTTTTATTTTAGGCCTTAACAAAATTATCGATTAATTAATCGGTAATTTTAAAAAAGTTAAAGATTAAATTTATTTTAATCGATAACAGCCCTAATTTTTTTCCAATGCCTTCCTTATTGTAAACTTTCAACATTATAAATTATAGTTTTAAGGTTTAAAATACATTCAAGATAATTGTCCTTTTTCTACTAAGATCGGATAAAGTTGGTATAGAAGGAACAATAAAGCTTTGTAATAAACATTTATTTGTAAAAAAAAAAAAATGCATTGGAAAAATTAAAAGAAATAAATCAACATAAAAAAAATGTTTTTGTTGCAAAGTTGCCAAATAATTTTTTAAAAAAATATCTGTAAAGAAATCCTAGTTTCGGAGAAAACAAAACAAAATCTTCTTTAAATAGATCACCGTTTATGTGTGAAGAAAGAGAACATTTAATATAACGTATAAACTAATTATATCAAATGATAATAGTATATCTAGTAATCATTGAGACTTAACTATGAAATAGCAACTACGATCTGATGGTATTCATTTGAACTAATCGAGAGTCATTTGCTAAAATTTTCTTAAGAAATATTATTGCCTTTTAAATATCAAAATTCAGGCTTTTCATTAAATGTGATATAGTCTACGAGCTTTACAAATATTAAGAATAATTTTGCTAAAAAAAAACACCACCACCACCACCACCACCAACAACAACAACAAAATACAACAACAAAAAACCAACGTTTCCGCTTGGACTAAATGGTAACATATTGCTCGCTGGATCTAAATTGTCTAAAGATTGCTTCCATTTTATAATTAGAGCTGATGTCATCTAATTTTCACATTTGTTGTATTCTGAAAAATTGTCCCACTCTGAACGCAATGACTAAAAAACTTCGTATCAAACAATTGTGACATTACATTTTTAACTGGCAAGAATTATCTTATAAAATCTTACGTCTATCTTACCACGCCGAGTGGGACATTTTGGAATTCATCTGATCAACCGATAACCGTATTAAAACTGGGTCGTATGACCGCTAGCCGACTAAGGGGGGGGGGAGATTCTATTTGAATAAAATTTAGCTATAACTCATTCACTTATCAATGCGTTAAATATTATGGATGATAATTATAATAAACGTCAATTATTTAAATGAAGTTAATAAGCAGGTCATTCTATACGTTTGATGCAGACAACGTATCCTTCATATTTCAATGAAATTCTATATGTTTTATGTTTAATGGATAAATATGCGCCCTAAAAAACCTACAAATCTATAAAGTACATCACTGTGATCGTGGTGTGAACACCTGTTGTTCCGAAAATGATAATGTTTTTTTCTACTATTATTATTATTTTTGTTGTTGCTGCGAAATGGCGAAAGATAGTTCTATGAAAATAGTAAAGTTAGAAGAGGGGGAAAAAACAAACTCAAACACTTTCATCAAATTGAAATAGAGGACCTGTAATGGACATTCAACATTGAAATTCATCATGCAATTCTCAAGGCCATTTGATTAAATTTAGCGTAATAGAAACCCTTAGTGAATTTTTTAACCGGTGCAGATTTTACAATATCCCTGATTACATCTGAGCTGGCATAACAAACTTACAATCAGATTTTATCCATCTCAGTTATGATACATTTTCGGTTTCATTTAAGGGGAAAAAAGACACACAACAAAACAAAATCGGAGAGCAAT
This sequence comes from Radix auricularia, assembly GCA_002072015.1. Taxonomy (NCBI): domain Eukaryota; kingdom Metazoa; phylum Mollusca; class Gastropoda; family Lymnaeidae; genus Radix; species Radix auricularia. Next base: position 803,679 of record MUZC01000492.1, read on the forward strand.
GAGCCGTTAATAACTACAGCTCTAAAACAAAATATTGAAGCAAACACTTTGTGTAACGAGAAATAAATTATATTAATTTACAAAGTTTTATAGGAAAACCTGAAAAAAATTAACACACATTTTTAGCGCATTTTCGAGAAGTCGAATGCGCTATTGCACCCGTTTTGTCCGTCCGTCCGTCCGTCTGTCATCACCCTAGATCTCAGCATCCATAAGTCCTAGACCCATGATGTATATATGTTTTTTGTATGTCCTGACCTGCCATTTGTGCATCAACACTCAGTTACTCGATCCGTTAAAAAACCCCGTTAAAACTACCAAAAAACATTGCGAATCGAGAGATAACACTGGCGCAGGCAACGGCCGCCATTGCCGGAAGTCTTAGTATTATCAAAAGTATTAGTTTTTTTGTTGTTGACGTCATTAGAATATGTGTAAAAGTTTAGAGAGTTTTACGTCATCATTTGTGGTGACTTCAATCAAGATCTTAGCGGCCCAGGGTCATAAATTGAAAACTTTTTCGAAACAAGCTTCAACATTCAACTACTTTCACCAAGATTGGCAACTACGATCTATCAAACAACAATTGACGGAGTATTTTGGCGATTAGCTGATTACAATTTAGAATGTTTCATTTATGAATCCTATTTCAGTGACCACAAACCACTTGTAGTTAGATTAAAGAGAAAATAAAAATTTTTAAAATGTAAAGAAATAACTTTTAAATAAAAAATTTTTCAGGTATATTCATTACACAAGAAATTTTTTAAAAATATGTCTAAAATCTAAACACAATTACTGATAACTACATAATGCTGATATCTAACATAAGTACTGATACATAATACGAAAATGCGCTAACATGTCCTGAGTCCAAAAAGGGACCAGGCTTAACATGATTTTTTTTTTTGCTTTGTTTCTCAACTTTTATTCAAGAAAGATTATATCTTATAAATTGGTTGTTACGCTGTGTCCACCCCTCCCCCGATGTTTCATTACCTCGTTTTTATCAACTTTACCCGATTGTGGTCTTCTTCCGCCCCCAAACGCAATCGTTATTATGATACACTACACACTAGAGATTTCAGGTGGAAACCAATGGTTTAGGATAGCACGGTATGCGTGCCTGAGGTTAGTTACATCGTGATACGGGGGTCGATGTCGGGGGGAGGGGGTTGAGTTAAGGGACGGTAAATTATCCATTATTTTAGGGTGTCCTCTTGTCTGGAATAGATTAGGTCTCATCGATCAAAGTCTTGCGTCCAGCTGATTGGGTCTGACCACCTTTAAGCAAAGCTGTCTTAGGCACTATGTGAAGACAACCATTCCAGGCTTTTAAACATAATTTAAAATACAATTATTTCAAAATGATGAAAATATTCACCATCGGAACTATTATCATTTCTCACAATGTAGCCTCAAGTTCAGCGAAATGCGCAGTTAAAAAATATGTTACATGTAATCGTAATTTAAATAGGTAATTTAACAATTAATTTAAATAAGTTTAAAAAAAAAAAGCATGTCTTATTTAGATGTTAAAAATTTAAATATTTTGTTGCTCCATTGGATTCTGATTTTTGTTGTTGTTATTATTAACGAATTTTTAAATAGACATGAAATAACAATTAATTTGTACTTTTAGTTCGTCGAATTTTGCGCCAGAAAAGTGCCTTACCAAACTACAAATGCCCTTTCCATAACTTGTCTCATTTGGGTATGTGGTCGGTTAACTAGAGTTTTGTCACCTAAAAAAATACCCGCTTATAAGAACAGTATTACATGCATTTAATAAGACCATCCGCGATTTCCCGTTAAGAGAAAAAAAGTAAAGTAAAAGATAAAACTTTAGCTAAACATATAAAGTATATCATGCAAAATATATTGTATTAAGAATCTTTCTTTTTTTAAAAAAAAGACGAAAAAAAAAGTAAAAGACAGCCTACTCTAAAATAAAAATGAAGTGACTTCACAGACAAAAAGTGGCACTGCAGAGTCCAAACTGAAAATTGTTTTGTTTTAACTGGGGACTTTTCTCAATTTTGGTTGATAATTTTTCAAAACTTAGTTTCTTGTAGTGCACAGTGCGTTTAAAGCATTTCCAAAACACTGTTGATATTTAGAGTCGATTCTGTTTTATTAGCGAACATTCTTACGAGATTCTCTATAGTGGAGGTAGGAATCATTGTTTAGACTTTACAGCCTGGGGTGATTAATAAATAAATAAAAATACATACGGTAAATCGAAAAAAAAGGGAACTTAAAATGTCTGCTAGACACACTGACCAATGGCTAGCCACATCAGATGTTAATAATGTTCTAATTACGTGTTTTCTGGAGATCACCTTTCACCGTGAGCAGCACGTGGTGACGTAGGTGCTTGTACTGCGAGCTGACCTGGCACTCGTACACCCCGGCGTCGGTCAGCCTGACCTGGTGGATGATCAGGTTCCAGTTGGTGCTACCGGGCTGGTGTTTGATGAGGATGCGGTCGTTGTTCTGAAACGTCTCGGTGCCGACGGTCAGCGGATACTCCTCGGTGGCCTTCCTCCAGATCACCTGTTGGGAGAGAGAGAAAAAAAAGAAATATATATTTTTGACTGCGAGGCTGTATAGGACTTGTCTTACAATGGCGGAAATCTATTAATAGAAACATCCGGGGTTTTCACGTGGACAAATTTATTATAACGTACGAGTCAATTTGTAAATGTTGGTTTATGCAGTAGGAAGTATCTTGTCAGTTATTTGTTTAATTATTGGTTAATTTAATACAGCTGATTGGAATTGAACAAGAAAAAAAACCAAACGATTCTTCTGTATAGGCGTTGTCATAATATGGTGGAAATCTATTAACAGATATATAATTGGGTCTTTTTTGCGGACCAGTTCCATAAAAAATGTAATCAAAGATACGAGTCAATTTGAAAATATAGGTATATTGAGAAGAAACTATAATATCTTAACAGCCACCCGTTAACTTTTCGTTTATTTAAGACAGCTTATTGGACAATTTTGAGAACTTATTGATTCATCTGTATTTATGCTTCAAGACATTGTTCCGCTAAAATGTAATCTAAAAATAGAACATTACGCAATGAGTTATGACGTTTTCCGGTCTGAGAAAGGACAAGCCCTATACAACTATGTGCATGCTTTTGACGTCGATTAAATAGACCAAGAAAAACACTTTTCCCAAGGTGCTGCCAGTTACTATGTTTATTTATGTGCATGAACTTGAACACGCGGCGAAGATCAGGGAATATCCGATTTCCCAGAGGATCAATAAGTCGAGCGTGGTGCACTAATAATTTATAGATAACAACACTCTGGTATTTGTATAGCATAAATCAGTTTCGCAACGTGTACATAATAATTTAGTTAAGAGGTACATTAGCGTTCCCAAGTCGTGGCATATTTGGGCTGGTTCACATATCATGCGTCTTCTGACTTTGCTGTGTGCACTAAGGCAGTGGTGGTGAGCCTTTCTGGGGCCGCGTGCCCCAAATTCAACCAAAACCAATTTGTTTACAGTAAAGTGCCAACACTCACACGAAACCCGAAAATGGGAGTTTGTCTTAGCAGCTAAGCCTTAGCTTGTTTGTTAAAAGGAAGTAATATTTTGGTCGCGTGCCGGCTGATGAAGCTCTTCGTGCCGAATTCGACACGCGTGCCATAGTTTCACCATCACTATACTAGAGGGTCTTAGGGCTAGTTAAAAAAGCAACAAAACAATAATCTACTTCAGTAAACATAGACGTGTAGGCACAAATATTCAAGAAAAAACACATGCCAGTTCTCCGATTTTCGGTCTGGTGTTCGGGGCGTGTATTGGTTTTCAGAACGAAACAGGAAAACAAACAGAGTATTTACATTTAAATCTCTTTAAAAAATGTAAGACACGACAATTCGCCATGGATAAGTGCCAGACGCCGTAATCTTCTGTATAAAATTAGTGTCAGTTATATCAAAGATAAGATGAATTAAAAACACTAGAATAGCACATAGAAGGAAAAAAAGGAAATACAATACGTAAGGCAATTATTCTAACTTGAAAAAAAAACAACACGAAGACAACTAAATAAAACCCTCGGGTGAAAATAGTGATAAACATTTTCTTTCCCCGTATACAAGAACAGACACATACAAAGCCTCGTTTTTCCCGCCCGAAATTCGGACATGAAATGAGTGTCTGAGGAAACCAGTAAAAACCAACACTTTATAAGCATTTAAAACGTTTAGATTAGACATAAACTAACCATCATGTATAGAAGGAGCGTTTGAAAGAGATAAGATAAAATAAGACAGAGTTCTTTAATAAATACCACCCCACCCAACAACTCATAATAATTTCCTCTCTAGTCAAGGTGTAGAGTAGCCCCCAAACCTAATTTTCCTAAGCACAGTTCGAGTAAAATAACAAATGAAATGATAACGGATCTATGACGCTGCTACTAGGTCTTAGCTCTATGAAAATAACTTTTCCACTTCATAAACACATAGTATCAAAATATAATCTACTTCTTAATAAATTACGATTTAATTTTAAAATAAGAAGAAAAAATGAAAGGAAGAAAATATAATAAATTGATTTTGTATAATTCATGGGCGATGACGTATTGTTGCTTAGGAGGAGCAAAAGTTTTCCCCGACTTCTTCATTAATTTGTTTTTACCAAATTCTGCAGAAGATAAACATTAGTGGGCGCGTCGACTTGCACACACCTCCTACTACATCTTTCTTGTTATCTAAATTTTTTGATGTAAGCTCACTGAGTTACCACGGTAGAAAAAAATTGCAGGCTTCCGAAATCGATAACAATATTTAATGCTCAGACAACCGGAAATAAAAAGAGTTGTTATTATTATTAGCCAAGACTGAACAGTGGGCTATTTTTAGATGGGCCTGGCCCTACTTTTTCTGATCTTTCAGAAGAAAACAACGACAAAATTATTTTTGCATTTGCCGTATACCCAACTCATTTGCACACAAACCTAAACTAAAAATGGGAAAAAAAGGAAGGAAAGACAAACGTCGGCATTTCTTTTCGTTTTAACAACTTGCGTGAAAATGTGAGATGGTGAGTATACACAACAATTCCAAAAATAAAATGTTTTGTCTTTGAAGTCTTCAAAACAATCAAAGAGCGTCTGGAAAAAGTAATTTGAAAAAAATCTGCGTAGGCTATAAATAAATATCATTTTAAAAAATTCAAGGATAACAGAGAGGAAGTGATTTCTCACATAGTCATCGAGATAAATCCCATGATAGTCTATTGGCAATGTCCAATGGTAACTGTCACCATGCAGATAAATTAAAAAAAAAAAAAAAAAAAAAAAAAAAAAACACCTTCGAATGCTACATGCACATCATCGAGTCGCATAGGTTCAAGTTTTCTTCATCTGAATAGTTTATGTAAGGAAATGGGAAGAATGGGAAGATTGTATTAGAATTGAAGCTTAAAAGACTTAAAGTATGTTAAAATCCGCCTCTAGCGATAAATCCCCAAACTCCCTACTCCCAGTCGATCGAAATTGTTCAAAGTTTACTAACATTAACATCAGAAGTCAAACGAAATACTTATTTATTTATTTACACTTATTTATCAACTCCTTAAAAACTACCAATGGAAACATTTAATTTTTAAATTTATTTAACCTTACAGTACTTAGAAACCACGATTCACATCTCCCAAGATTAGAAATATGATGTAGCTTTCTCCTTTAATAGTCTCCTCTATCTTCTTCTCTGTTAGTCTCCTCCAACTTCCTCTCTGTTAGTCTCCTCTACCTTCTTCTCTGTTAGTCTCCTCCACCTTCCTCTCTGTTAGTCTCCTCTACCTTCTTCTCTGTTAGTCTCATCCACCTTCCTCTATGTTAGTCTCTTCCACCTTCCTCTATGTTAGTCTCTTCCACCTTCCTCTATGTTAGTCTCTTCCACCTTCCTCTCTGTTAGTCTCCTCCACCTTCCTCTATGTTAGTCTCTTCCACCTTCCTCTATGTTAGTCTCTTCCACCTTCCTCTATGTTAGTCTCCTCCACCTTCCTCTATGTTAGTCTCCTCCACCTTCCTCTATGTTAGTCTCCTCCACCTTCCTCTATGTTAGTCTCTTCCACCTTCCTCTATTTTAGTCTCTTCCACCTTCCTCTCTGTTAGTCTCCTCCACCTTCCTCTCTGTTAGTCTCCTCAACCTTCCTCTCTGTTAGTCTCCTCCACCTTCCTCTCTGTTAGTCTCCTCAACCTTCCACTATGTTAGTCTCCTCCACCTTCCTCTCTGTTAGTCTCCTCAACCTTCCTCTCTGTTAGTCTCCTCCACCTTCCTCTCTGTTAGTCTCCTCCACCTTCCTCTCTGTTAGTCTCCTCAACCTTCCTCTCTGTTAGTATCCTCCACCTTCCTCTATGTTAGTCTCCTCCACCTTCCTCTCTGTTAGTCTCCTCAACCTTCCTCTCTGTTAGTCTCCTCCACCTTCCTCTATGTTAGTCTCTTCCACCTTCCTCTATGTTAGTCTCTTCCACCTTCCTCTATGTTAGTCTCCTCAACCTTCCTCTCTATTAGTCTCCTCAACCTTCCTCTCTATTATGTCTTATTCACTTTCCTCTCTAATAGTCTCCTCCACCGTTCTCTGTAACAGTCTTCTCCACCTTCCTCTCTAATAGTCTCCTCCACCGTTCTCTTTAACAGTCTCCTCCACCTTCCTCTCTGTTAGTCTCCTCGACCTTCCTCTCTGTTAGTCTCCTCAACCTTCCTCTCTATTAGTCTCCTCAACCTTCCTCTCTATTATGTCTTATTCACTTTCCTCTCTAATAGTCTCCTCCACCGTTCTCTGTAACAGTCTCCTCCACCTTCCTCTCTAATAGTCTCCTCCAACGTTCTCTGTAACAGTCTCCTCCACCTTCTTCTCTAAAAGTCTCCTCCACTGTCCTCTTTAATAGTCTCCTCCACCTTCTTCTCTAATAAACTCTCCCACCTAAATCTCTATTATGTCTCCGACTTGTTCACTTTTCACATGGTCTCGTGTTATAATTAAATTTGTTAAGCATAATTATATTCGGCTATTCCCCCCGAGGCTATGAAGAGAAGATCTTCAACCTCTTATTTGTACGGTCGTAAACCTATTCATTACTGGGTAGTCACCGGTTCTTTTAAAAAATATCTGAGCATCTTTCTTGCTTGTCAGTTTCGGAAATGATATTTTTTGTCGCGAGACGAGATTCAAGCAAAGATACCATGTAATTAAACTTGTAATAAAAGAAATCATGCTGAAATTCTCGGAGGTAATTTCTCGTCTCTACCGCGGATGTGCGAGGGATGAAACATTCGATTATCATGATGGCATTCCCATGAGAAAATTACCGACGTTTTGCTCAGCACCTGCTATTAACAAAACTTAAGCCTCCTTGAAACAATGTTTTCGGTAAAATGGGTTTGAATGATGCGAAAGGTGAAATCTAAACTTGATAGTATTTCTAAAATATTTTAGTTTTTAATTATTATTATTATTTTTTTAAAACAGAAAATGATTATAAATGACGATGATTAACCTAAAGATTGTTCTTCGCGTTTATGTAGATTTTACCTCCGGACAATTGGCTCGTGGCTAAAAAAAAAACAGCTTTAAACTCAGATGCCATTGTCACAGTATCAGGTTTCAAATAAGTCGTCCCGTTTGATTTGGGCCCACTAAAAACCTCCCAGCTTTTGTTTGCATATGCTGACATCTTGTATACTTGGATAAGCTGACATTGGCTTTACTGATATCTTGTATACTTGGATAAGCTGACATTGGCTTTACTGATATCTTGTATACTTGGATAAGCTGACATTGGCTTTAATGACATCTTGTGTTTAGCTACTGTGATATCTTAGATATGGATCTACTATGTTATTAATTTAAATATTCATCCTTGCTCTGTGTTTCAGTGGATTGAAGATGTGCAGTAGTGATTGGTTTTTTTTTTTTTTTTTTTTTTTTTTTTTTTTTTTTGGGGGTGGGGGTCTTATTTCACTTTAAAATTATTTGATTATTAGGGTATCCCCCGTCAAAAAATGTGAAAGTTTTCAAAATAAATATATTTCAGCTGCAATCTATTTATTTTGAACAAACGTTAATCAGAAAAAAAAATAATATAAAACTTTCATTAATTTTATGAAAATTTTGTTTTATTCCTTTATTTCCAAATTAACAATGTTATGCGGACGTTCGAAAAGAATTATTTTTGGTGCGCTGTTTTATAAAAATTAGTAGCGTCACGGACGGGAGGACGGGACATACATTGCAAATTATGTATATAGATATTTATTATAGACGCCAACCATGGATGACCGAAGGACGCAATAATCTCCTGCCTAGAAGGAGCTGGTGAATTATATGAGATACAATTCTAAGATAAACTCTTTGTATACAGGAGGTCAATGGAGCATACATTTTTCAATACTCATGTTTGTTTGAAGATCATGATTTAATATTGCCTCATGCCTCGCACTCTATATCCAGAATTTTCAAATAAACTTATAAAATGTTCACGGTGTCGCAGTGCTTATAATTGGCACCCTGTAGGCTACAAACCAAATATTTCAAAACCAATTTTAATGGCAATTCTCTTTTCCTGATTGAAATATCATGTTCTGATAAAATATTACCTGCGCCATTAGTCAGCCCTCTCCCCCACTCCCCGCCCGCTGGCTACCGTAAAGCTGATTTGAAGGTTTGCTCATTTGGGCAATCTTAAACCCCTGCGTCAATAGATAAATCGGGTTTGAACTGGCTGCCTCACTCGAATAGTTGCATTACTCCTGGTGCTCTCAATCGGTGGTTGTCGAACTGTCAAACGCATTTTATTGTAACTTCTAAACCCGTACGCCATCTGATGAACGGAAGCTAAATTTTGAGTTTTGATAGTCTCTTACTGTAAAGCAAGAAAAATTTATTGAGTCGTCGTCCCCCCCCCTCCCCCAAATTTTTTAAAAGTGCAAAGTTTGGACTCACTAACCATACAACAAATTTTTATTACCATGCACCGAAACTAAAAGATTTGTTTAGGAAAAAGATACGCTTTCCGTTAGTTTCCTTACTTCAACATTTAAAAAATGTTTTAGCACCTGTAATTTATTTGTTTACACATTTTTTTTTCTCTAAACAACTTTAAATTTAGGATTTTTATTTTTTTAAAAAGTAGATTCTGTTTAAGGCGTAGTGGTTACGATGTACAGAAAATCATAGTAAGCAACACAAAGAAGTACAAATGATGGGAATCTATGGTTGTAGAGTTTTTTGAGTGGCATTTAAGTTTGGGAATGGCCTTGTAGTATACACAATGAGCCTGTGTAAATGTGTTTAAAGTGAGAAGTCCACATATGAGTGACATGCAAAAAGTTTCTATTTAAATCGAAAAATTACATTTTCATATATAAGCCTAGTATTTAATTAATATATGTATTGTTATCATCATGTAAAGCGCTGTGAGCACGGCTCCTAAAGCTGGGATAAAGCGCTATATAAATTATCATTTTATTATTATTATTATTATCATTATTTATTAATTAAATAATTATTTAGCGACGGAAACACATTGTACTGCCCATATGGCGCTAAGCTGTGGGACCCCCCGCCCCTCACCCCTACCCTCTGTCAAGGTATGAGAATCACTGTCACTGAGTTGTTGTGAGTTGTGATGAAAAAGTTATGAACGGTGTTCAGTTGACGGACATTTGAATGTCACGCCATGACTTGAGAGTGCGCGCAACGGCTATAAATAGTGTGGAACTGTGTAGTGTGTGGGAGGCTAGTAAACGTCAGAGGGTGATGTAACGTCGGAGAGTCGTGTGGACGTTAGGCCAGGGCTGTGCTTGTGAGACATTGTGTTACCGAGGTTGCTCGAACACTGTGAACACTGTGAGCCTGTATGCCTATAATTGGATGTCTAGATGGCTGTATTGACTTCAGTGTAATGCAGATAGTGAAGGAGTTATACGTGTATTTCTACCTCAATAAAGAACATATTATATTTGACAAGAGTCTGTCTTAATAAGATTATACCCAGAACCCAGAACGCAACATTGGGGGCTACGTCAGTGGACTTCTGGAGACTCTTGTCGAACATCGAAGTGTCGGCCGCAGTCATCAGGTCCGATGTGTTGTCGGTAAAGTCTGTGAGAGAGACATCTGCCACCTCGTTTCTGTCTGTGTGTTGTCGGGGACTGTCTTGTCCTTGAGAGAGACATCTGCCTCCTCGTTGCTGCCTGTGTGTTGTCGGGGACTGTCTTGTCCTTGAGAGAGACATCTGCCTCCTCGCTGCTGCCTGTGTGTTGTCGGGGACTGTCTTGTCCTTGAGAGAGACATCTGCCTCCTCGTTGCTGCCTGTGTGTTGTCAGGGAACGTCCTGTCCTTGAGAGAGACATCTCCCTCCTCGTTGCTGCCAGTGTGTTGTCGGGGACTGTCCTGTCCTTGAGAGAGACATCTGCCTCCTCGTTGCTGCCAGTGTGTTGTCGGAGACCGTCCTGTCCTTGAGAGAGTCATCTGCCTCCTCGTTGCTGCCAGTGTGTTGTCGATGACCGTCCTGTCCTTGAGAGAGACATCCCCTCCTCGTTGCTGCCCAGTGTCAACAGTGTCGTCGTGTGGACAATAACAATTTAGATTTATTTCATGGACAAATGTGTAGTGATTTTTTTTTCATATATGTGAAAGAGTGTGTACTGGTTCTGGCAGTCAAGGCAAGTACAAATAATAAATTTTTTTTATGATTGTTAAACTTCAGAGTATTGTGTAATAGGAAATCGATGTTAGATTTTTTTTCCCTCCAACCCCTTTGTCCTAGTACAATAGTAGGAAGTAGAGTTGGAAACCTTGCAATTAATAGACGAGAAAATTGAGTTATATAGAAAAGCAGGGGAAAAACTTACACTTAAGGGAGAGAATTTAAATGAATATATAAGGGCTAAATGGGCAGAGTTTCAAGCAGAAGAAAAAGTAAGAAAACAGAAAGAGTATGACGAGAAAAAATTAAGGGAACAGAGAGAATATGAAGAAAAACAGAGAGAGTATGAAGAGAAAAAATTAAGGGAACAGAGAGAATATGAAGAGTTAATAAGACAGAGAGAGAGGGAACATAAATTAAAATTGCTATAAATAGAAGCTGCAGGAAAAAAATATAGGGAAAGTACAGAAATAAAATTAGAGTCTGTGAAAGCGGAACAAAGAGAAGAAATTATTGGAATAGCACTAGAGAAACCTAAAGATACATTGAGTGAGCTAGAGGCAATATGGTGTTGCGTTCAAAGTAGATTAACGGCCCTAGAAAAAGAATGCAAAGAACACAATACAGAACTTGATGAAGACGAAATGGAGTTACGGAATTTAAAAATGAAAATTTTCCAAGTAAACAATCACTTAGTTGAAAAGGATGAGTTAGTAGAGAAAATACAGAGAGAATTAAATGATAGCATATTAGAAAATACAGATATTGTAGAACTAACTCCTAGAGAAGAGAAGTATGTTACATGTAACGCTACACTGAGTGAAGAAGACGATGCTGATAATTTGAGAAGGGTGATAGAAATAGGAGAAACTTATGACACAATTCTGAAGTCAATGATAAAAGATTACGAAATTTGGAACATAGAAATGGAGAGAAATCTAACTAGTATAATGCAGGACACAGAAGAAGATTTAAAGAAGTCTGAAGAAGAGGGAGATGAACTATTAGAGAGATTACAGATTGAACTAGCAGAAATAGAGAAAGAGATATCAATTGAGAATAAACAAGTTGACCATGGACAGAATGAGAGGTCAACTGTAGAAAAGTTAGTTAGGATAGATGAAAGGACAGAACAGAGCAGAGTTACACAAGAGGAGAAAGTTACTATAGTGATAATGGATGAATGTAATGAGGTAAAAACTGCAAAGTGTGTTGCAGGAAATGTAGAAAAAAGCATCCACAATTATAAAAATGAAAAAAGTAATGAGAACCGCTGCTGTGGGTTCACGCAAAATTATGACATGTGCTCAGGGGAAGTTGGTGTTGACTTGTTAGAAACGGGCTATGTTTATGACAGCGGGACAAACCTTTCCCGTGACCAAGAAGACAGGGAGAGTGACTATGTGGGGACAGGTCAGACCAGAAATAACCAGACCGTGACCGACAATAACTCAGATAGGCGTCACAACCCGTGTAGAATTAGAGCCAATTACAGAGAATGTAAATCAGATGACCGGGGTGGTTGTCCGTTAGGGCTAATGATCTGGTTGATGGTTGGGGTCATTCTAAAAATATTGATAAGCGGGCGTGAATATGAGTGGGTCGCCACGAACATGTACGGTAAAGAAGATGCCCTTGACACGAGTTGGGGGTTATGTAACATTGCCATGTTAAAAGTCCCGCCTAGGCTCACGTGGGAAACGAGCAGTCAAGATAACGATAACCAGGGGCGTGTACTGGTAGTAATAGACGATAAACGAAATATACCACCATCAAGTACAATGATTACGATTTTTTTTTGCTGGGTTTGTTAACAAGTTGATGACTAAATATAATTAAAGAGGACTTATCTATGATTATGTTTTGCCTTGGTTGAGAACTTATTTTGAGGACAATGTGACAGGGTCTCATTAAAAGTCATGTATTAATGAGGGTTTCATAATATTCATGGCCATTGAGTTGAATGTGTAAGAAAAAAAAATTCAAACATAGAGACCCCATATTTTTCTTTTTCATGTTGATAGTCCGATGAGATGATGATGTTGTTAAAATATTGTGTATGAAGATGTTTTTTTTTTTTTTGCCGATCATTATGAGGATATGATGATGGTTATGTTATAAAGATAATTATATGTATGGATAGATAAATTGTTATCTCCATAGGCTGTATTTATTGATAGATGCACATGATTGCGATATAAGTGATTGTAATGGGTTAAATACAATCATGCTGAAATATTGCAGTTGGATAAATGGTTATCCCTGTAAGATTACCTCATGCTGGAGGCAATCCTGTAATAAATATCGTAAGAATTTATATGAGGAACCAGTAGAGTCAGTTAAAGCAACCTGTGTAACCTGTTAATATAGTAATCTTGAATATTCATGTTGTAGATATGTTATGATTTTGATTATTTACACAATGAAAATGTGGGTTATGCCAATAATGAGGATCATGAACTAGTATTTAGCCACACCTGTATGGCAGGGGAGATAAGCTGTGGTGGGATATAATTTACTACGTCCTGTACAACAGGAGTGATGGGCAGTTTTTGGTAATACAATTAACCAAGTTCCTGGTGGCAGGAATGGCGGGCTGTATTTATAATATCCAAATAGGACTGTGGCTATAGTGGGATAAGAGATCTCAATAGCACAGGTCCCGGTAAAGCAATTATTATTAGAGCAGGGATTGCTCTTTAAAAGGTCCCATGAGGTGGACAAGTACTAGCATTTTATTGTTTTGCCTGATTGGTAATTTTGTAATTTGTAAAAATATGTTGTTCTTGGGTTGTTGTTTTTTTTCTCCTGAGATCTTGTATATATATAATTATTTTTTTCCCTGAGATCTTGTATAGATATAATTTTTTTCACCTGAGATCGGGTGTATATATAGATACGTATATTGTATGTGTATATTGGTATAACAATTGATTATCACTTATGTCTAATAATGTAAGACCTCGCATGTGTAAATTTTGTTTGTTATTGCTGCTAAAATGAATTAGTTTTTGAGACTATGTAACTATGTAAGTCGCGTAGAGGACTGCTTCCGTTTGCTAAAGCGGCAGTAGTATGTTTTCCATAATGTAATAGATTAAGGAATTATGAATATGATGTATGTATATGATGTTGTTTCATGTATTAAGGCCAATTATTTTCATGATGTGTTATGAATGTTTAGTGATTCCATACCCTGACTTGTTTTGATTGTGAGATTCTGCTAGCAAGTAGAATCTAACGGAAGAGGGGGGATATGTCAAGGTATGAGAATCACTGTCACTGAGTTGTTGTGAGTTGTGAAAATGTTATGAACGGTGTTCAGTTGACGGACATTTGAATGTCACGCCATGACTTGAGAGTGCGCGCAAAGGCTATAAATAGTGTGGAACTGTGTAGTGTGTGGGAGGCTAATAAACGTCAGAGGGTGATGTAACGTCGGAGAGTCGTGTGGACGTTAGGCCAGGGCTGTGCTTGTGAGACATTGTGTTATCGAGGTTGCTCGAACACTGAACACTGTGAGCCTGTATGCCTATAATTGGATGTCTAGATGGCTGTATTGACTTCAGTGTAATGCAGATAGTGAAGGAGTTATACGTGTATTTCTACCTCAATAAAGAACATATTATATTTGACAAGAGTCTGTCTTAATAAGATTATATCCAGAACCTAGAACGCAACATCCTCTATACGGTTTCAGAACTAAATTAACGTGATCCAACGCCTGATTACATTGGATTTTAAAAAATGATGATCTATGACTAATTTCATATTTATAATAAAATGTAAGTTAATTCACGGGAATACGCCATTTTTAACCTTTACTCCTCTCTTTAAAAGTCCATCAGTAAGCAAACAAGTAAATAAGTACAACTGGGTCACAACCCAAGAACAATTCCACAACACTCCTGGTCTGAAAATGTCCATTTAAACAGAAATGTTTCCTTAAAGCTGCACAGCTGTGTGGCCACGCAGATAGCTGATCTTACCACCAGCGCACATCAGTTAAAAATTACCACGTAGTAAGTTTTGAAAAGGATAAAAGGCTAATTATCATTTGACGGATCAAAGATGGCGGCCTCGTCGAGGACAATACTATTGCTAGATTGGAAACTGTGTACACTATTTGCGCTAGATTTGTTCAGTTAAAAAAAATTTTAAGGGAATTTTTCCAAAATGAAGGTAATTAAAAATGGAAGAAATAAGGGTTAGGGTTAGATTTAGTTGTAGTGCTTCAGATGCTAGCAAATAAACAAAGATGGCGGCCTGATCCGCAAAAACGATAATTTACCGGATAATATGATATCAGTTTTATGGGTATTTAAAAGTGTGCAGGAAAATGGTTTATGTGCAACATTGCACACGTTTTATTTGTAAATTTTGAACACCAACCAAGTGACCTTAATGGGAACATTGCTACACAGATAACGTTAGCTCTCGCCAGCCTAAATCACGATCACTGCATAATCTCACTAGTCAGTCATAAACAGCGATCTGAAAATTGGGTTAATAAAGCAATGGAACAGTTTCACTTAACCAATTCAAAGCCCCCCGGATTGCGCTTAGATAGACGATGTATTTAACGATGAATCAAAGAGCCATCCATCAGCTACACTCCTCTCTCTATCAAGATTACTTGCTTCTACGAGATAAATTTAATTGGTGAAAAATCACCATTAAAAAACTTTGCTGTCGAAATCGTAGTCCGCACCCCCCCCCCCATCCACCACATCACCCCGAGATTATTTGTTATGGGATTTATTTTCAACCGTCTCCGAAGTTTGAGTCGAAGCTATAATTCCACATACGATACTTCTAAGTTATAAATACTTTTATCGCGGCCAACAGAATGGCAATCTGGATATATCTAAATGATCATGAAACCGCTGTGACGTTGAGTGGCGACTTACGAAGAATCGCGCATTTGGGCCTCAGCCCCACTTTCGTTATTGTTAAGCTGATGGCAGTAAAAGGGGCCCACAACTTCTGCAATCAGAGATCCAGCCAGGCCCAGAGACACACCTCACGCCACATGGGTTAATCTTTGAACATTGGGATTCTAAAACTAAATCCCTCCGGGGGGGGGGGGGTAATATCAATATAACTTCGAAAAAACCCATTGGTAGACAAGACTATATATTTTAAAAACAATAGACTTTGACCAGCCCTAAAATTCAATAAAAAGAAATTTCCCTTATAAACCCTAACGTTGATTTAGTATTTCGACCAACTCTTATCCTACCCTTAACCGTTCGATTCTTGGTGTTGTCGAGTAAGATCATACGACTACAAAGTTTCTTTTTAACAATTAAAAAAAAAAATCAATCCTTGTCGAACTTTTAAAACAAACCGAGAAAATAAACATCGCCAAAAGATTATCAGAAGACTAAACTTGACATGTCGAATTAAGGGCACGCGGAGATTGATAAATACACGTGGGAGTTTAGTCTGCTCAATAAACCACGATCTCTGACAGTTTGGTTTGTGCGCAGCGCTCGTTTTCCAGGAGGACGTGATCTACGAGAAGTGATGTTTACCTGCTACCGCTTCAAGTAGACACGCAAGGTTTATCCTAATTCACACGACGCCTTAATAACAATGTTACTTACCCAGAATCGGAAAAATCACGTGTTCCGGGCACGTTGAGATCGGGAAAGGAAGGTTTATCGTTTGAATATATGTCCTTTTTCCCCTAAGCCACTAACCTTGTTAGGACATACAATCATAAATAAATATATATATATATGTGTACATACTGCCAACACGCAATAATTGTGGTGGTAATCTCTTTAAGACAGCTCATACCATTCAGATTTTAAAAACTAAATGACCAGCTGACTGATGACATTGAATGGGCTCGACGTTGGTTACATTTTTTAAAGTTAAAAAGCTTTTGACATTGCGCCGGTAATATAATCGTCCTTATCTCTCTGCTGTAATTGGGGGTGGTGAGTGGTGGGTGGGCGAGGGTAGTGTTCAGACAGAATGTTCAAGTAAAGGAGAAAAAGCAACAACTTTATTTCATGTGTATGTAGTAGACATCTTGACGTTCATCTTAGTTGGTTTTATTTAAGTTAAAGCTTCACATTCTGGGAATTCGTAGGAGTTGAAGGGAAACTGGCATCAGAATATGCACTTGTTAGTGTCATGATATCAGTATTGGGCAGTAAGTAGAGCTATCTATCAGAATATGCACTTGTTAGTGTCATGATATCACTAGTTGGCAGTAACTGGAGCTATCTATTAGAAATGCTTGGATATACTAGGCATTTGAAGAAGTAGAGCACGGTACAGCAGTGGTCGAGAAACTTTTTGTCTGAGAGAGCTATAAACACCTCATATTTTGAAAATTAATTCTGTGATAGCCATACATTATATTTAATACTAAAAATTCAAGTAGATCTGCGCATTTAGTGTAATTTCAACACTAAAAGTACAATAATTATATATCTGAATTTTTTAAAGTAAAATTGGTATGGTGTTTTTTATATTCAATTAATATGTAGATCAAATGAGTCTGAATACATTTTTTTTAAAGTGAACATTTGTCTGAGAGCCAGATGCAGCCATCAATAGAGCCACATGTGGCTCGCGAGCCATGCTTTCCCGACTCCTGACGTACAGGCATCACCAGACGAAGACAGTGGGCAGCATTAGTTCTCAAAAGCAGAGACATACAAATAGGACAAACAATTTTTAAAAATAACTTATTTAAAACATGACTTTCAGACTCAAACACACACCAATAAACGAAATAAATATTTACTAAAATTAATTCCTTGCAAAATATTTTGAGTAGTTCAAAAGGACACTAAGATTTTAAAAAAAAAAAAACAAAAAAAAACGTGTTGGGCTTTATACTATGTCCATTGTGTCAGGCTGCCAAAAAGAGAGAATACAACACTGATGAAGATCTGTTAAGACATCAAAGATTGTTATTGTATTTCACAGGCACACCCCCGGTTTGAAATGGTAAACTCGTAAGGGTCCGTCCATAAAGTACGTCATGCTCCAAGAGGGGGGTGTAAGAAAGTGTGACAGTTTGTGACAGGGGTTAGGGTCCAGCCATGTGTGCGTATCTCGTGAATGTGTTGTTCATAAATCTGAATTGGATACAGCAGGACTGATATAGAAGGATCAGATATAGTTTGACAATTATGTTCGCAAAAGCCAATATTTCACTCAAATTGTGAAATATCAGGACGTAAAATATTGCGACAAAGTTCGAAGCTAATATTTAAAAGTTTGACTCCGAGATTCTTTCCTCCTATAATCCCAATCAACTATACAAATGATGGACTCAAAGCTTTAGAAAGAGAAGATGAAGATTGGCATACATTTTCTTCCTTGTTTATGGCACAAACACTCAAATTTGATGACATGCCGAGATCAACAGGAGTTTTCAAAGATATGATCTTTATTGTCCATGTTTATTATCAGCTTACTTGATCGAATTTGCAAAGTATGCAACTTAAATTATACATCACAAACAATATTGAAGAACCATGCAGGACAACACAGAGCTCGGGCTCAGGAGAATGTGCCCACCCAAACTGTTCAAGAATCAACTCAGATAAAACGTATCCGTCCCTTGAGAATCGCTTCTAGAAGGCAAATACAACCCATGGTAGTTATTGCCAGAAGTGAAAATGCACATACAGAGGCTGTTGAGTGGCTAGATAAGGACGAGTTGATCTGTCTGCAATTATCCTTCCAGGAAACGTTGACGGTGAACGATTAATGCCAGTCGTAACTATGGATGAACACAACACTTCACCATGGTAAAATGATTTACAGTGAATATTTTTAAATTAAACATAACTAGATTCCCGCGGATTTGCTCATAGATAGTGCAAAGAAAGTGTGTTTGTGTGTGTGGGGGGGGGGGGGGTGAACAGTCACAAACTACATCCCGATGAAATCGGAACAACACGAATGAACCTAAGATGCGGGATAACTGCGACGCATTGTTGATCTGGAAACATGTGCACTGTGGTTAGCCACTTGCCACCTGCACCCTGCACCACCCTAGCTTGCCAACCAAAAAACCGATTGGCATAACCTGACAAAGGTCATTCGTCAAGCTTATTTCCACTCGTCTTGTGCTTGTTATGGTGTTGCGTAGTCATGATCGAAAAGAAAGTGGGAAATGAACGGCCACAAACACAAATATTTTAAATTTTAAAAAAATGTCTTAGCTGGGGATTGAACCTGCGACCTCCGCGAGAAAGGCGAATGTAATAACCACACACTACGAAATACATTTTATTTTATTGTTCTGAAAGAACATAGGAATTAACTTCAATTCAACATCGATGNTATATATATAGATTCACAGGACCATAATAAACAGATTCAATATATTACAAAAGCTGATCACATAATTTGTCCATCTCGTATTTCTTTTTTTATTATTTAATCCCTGGGTGAGGTCAAGTTTCGCTAATCTACTTCTTATCCTGAGTCTACAAATTGCATAATCGGAAGATTATCTAAAACTTGAACTCACCCATTGTAAATGAAATGGTTGCAAATAAATGATGTGTATAATATAATTGTCAAATCTAATTTTTTCAATTTCTTTTTTTAAAAATTCGATCTAGATTGAGATACTGCTTCATTGAATAACTGTGACAGCATTTGACAATTAACTATTCTCAGTGCTTTTTTCTAGCGAAAAATGTTTGGGAACTCATTTCACATCTGTTTTTTAACTTATGTCAGAAAATATTATAATAGTCTATAATTGAATTTTCCACTGAACACAAATTTTATTGTACATATATTTAAAGAAATAAACGTTTTTTAAAGAAAATGAGATACTCAAAGAGTTTACTTATAATAAAAACCAACCTGACTATATAGTTTATGTGGAAAAATGTATTCTACTGTATTATAATACTGGTACTGTACTGATATTTTACTTTTTTAATCAACCACTTCTTTGACCGAATTCTGTCTCATTTCAGTGCTTATATGGTTCACAATATTAATGCATGCATTTGTCGAATGTAAAATGCGACCCATGTCAATTCCGTTCAGTTCCTGCAAATCATTTCCATTTCAAAGTTATTAAATGACTGATTTCCTTTTGCAACTTTGTATGCAGTGCGAAAAATTTTAGCCCTCACTGTTTTCTCACGAGTCAATGACTTTAAAATTACGCTTTGAAGCTTCTCCTTTTCTGCTTCTGCGACTATCTTTACAGCAGCTTGATGTTCAGCATATTCCTTGTGAAGCAAAATTTTCTTTCGGAGTGAATTCTGCTGTTTCTTTTTTCCCCCTCCGTAACAAGATACTGTGCCATGAGTTCATTCTTTCGATATTTTCATGCCCATTTTTGCTTCTATGCCAAGTGTTCCAACCGTTCGGCAGACTGTACAGCCAAGCTTTTTTTCTTCTAACGCACAGTCATTCATATCTTCCGCAGAAGTCTATTTTTTGCTCCAATGTCCAACAACTTGGCAGGTCACTGTCAGAGTCTATGTTTACATCGCCATGATCGCCTACACACGTTTGTTCTGACACTGTCGTTTGAATCGTTTGTATAAAATCGACATTATCTTCCGCAACTTCTTGTTTAAATTGTTTGTTTACCGGAGCAGCAGATGGGAAAAAACTTGAGATTCTTTTCATTTCAACGTTTTTTCGCTTGTTTAATTATTATTAATTTCTAGACTCTAAAATGACAGAAAAATTATTTACCAAAGTTTGTACTAAAATCAGCCCCTCCGGAAATAGAAGTAGGCCACGCCAAGTGGCAAATGCTGTTATTCATATTCTACTAATAATAACTAATATGATATCTATGGGTCATAGAGATCATATTAGTAGAATAACAGCGTTTGCCACTTGGTTTGTTTGTTTGTAAACTGTAATTTACGTCGTTCCCGAGAGTCCCCGCTGTAAAAAGGACTGATAGTAAGTAAAATGCCGACTATTTATATAAATATACACGAATCTGGCCAAAAAAGGTATGGGAACTCAGTTCCCATGAGTTCCCACTGAAAAAAGCACTGACTTTTCTACTATTATAGTCAGTTTAGTTATCTGATAGTCTTTAAAGTAGGGGTGCGTCGGATTTCGGCTCTAGCTCCGGCAAATCTTAAATAAGTAATTTTTTGTTCACTTTCCTTTTCTGGAGCACCTAAAAAACTACAATAACAAATGTATTAACCCCCCCCCCTTCCTCCTTCATCTCATCCTCATAATAGTTTTATGAACAGCTCAATTTCATTGACTTGTCCTCATCACTGCGTCAATGACTTTCTTTACAAAGAACACCAACTCACGACATGTCCCGCCGGGCGAGTACGTGCCCCCAATGCTTGTTCAGTCTGATAGTGTCCGCCCGGTAAAAGACCTTCTCCACCAACAATTGTTTTCACTCATTTCGGGGGCGTGTTATGACGGCATTTGTGGGACATTAAGCCTCGTAGATTCAACACTCTCGAAACCCAGACATCAACATGTTTCTGTACAGGACTGGGGCTGCCACCAAATGAACAAACCTTTTTTTTTTATATCGCTATCTCTTTCACGAGTGACATATTACTTTTTCATCACTATTGGTACTTTCCCCCCTCCAAATAACTAGGAGAATAAGGTTGTGAGATGCAATTTTCTACTTATGATCCGTTGGTCTGTGTGCAAAGTTTTAAAAAAAAGTTTTGCTAAGTTGCACCTTGTGCAATATTTTAAAAAAATGTACTGCTCTTAATTCTAAACTGCTTCGCGGTGTCGGTCATACATCTGCCTCGCCGCGCAGCTTAAAGTGGTTACTGGTTGGATATAGTGAAAAAAAAATCTGGCATGAAGTGCACATTCATCACAACGTTGTCAGTTAAAATCCCCCATTGGCCTTGAGAGTCCCTATATCTTATCTTATATCTTAGATATACAGACGCTCCTTCTATGCAGAAGATAATTGCGTCCACAGACCATGAGAGATGATCTGTTGGCAAGTGATGCAGCGGTCACAGGCCACGGCTATAGGGGTTCCACGCATTACCCCAGCCGCCTAACTATTGTCTAGTTAGGTACCCATTCGGAGCTGGGTGACTCAGGGACTCCTCAGGCCGCGAGAACAAATCCTCACCTTTGTGTGGATTCGAACCCGTGACCATCGGTATGACAGTCGAGAGCGCTACCTCTCGACCACCACGTCCCAATTGTTAAGACGGCAAGAAGTTGTGGTGGTAAAATAAGATATCCATTGGGATGTAACGTAAGAAATAACTTATTTCTTTTACGCCCCCACCCCAAACTTGTATTGCCTGCATTATTATTTTTTTGTCACAAGACATGCTGTTGGCTGACCCAGTGACCTTTGCCCCGAGGTACTCTCGGCCATCATGTTAAGACAGAGATGGGGCGTTTTAAGCGCAGCACTTAAGAAATCGATTACGGCATCAGATCGCGTTGTAATTATATTGCTACTTTCTTTCACGTTAATTGCAAATGTTCGATGTTTTCACCTCAACAGTTCCGGTTTAAGTGGGGCAAAAACAGCAACATCCGGTTAATCTAGAAATTTAAAATAATAATTTAAAAATAGTTGCATTTTCTGTTCAACTACGACAGAAGCGGGAAAAAAACTTTTAAAAAAACAATAAAAAAACAACAACAACAAGAAAATGATTAAATCGCATGATGTTTTTCTGTTAATTTCTAGCAGTTATCATTATTTTTTTTTTACTGAAAAAAATTAAAAAATAACATTTAAAATATTTAGTATGATTTTATCTTATCTTTTACAGATGTTTCTTTCATACAAAAATATTAACTTTGATGACAAAACTTCTCCATCATCTTTTGTTTAATTATTCCTTAATGTCACCACGGATTGTTTTCTAAACACGGGTTTTTTGTGTGTGTGTGTGTTTTCCCACGAATGGCTAATTCGCTAATGGCATTCATCCATTTAAGCGGCGTTAATTATTCCCCATACATACGTACACTTTCACTGTACTACGTACAACCACTGAATTAAAGCTGGTTGGATAATAGGCCTCTTAATTACACCATCTCGCCAAAGCCGAGCTTCACTGCGCGGCGGGGGGTTTATTAATTTATATGAGTCACCCCGTTAGGGCCTAACATGAACCACTACATTCCTTATCTGTGCCATGTAACATCGCATTTTATTCCCAGTTGAAATCTATACATATTAACGAACAAGAATTTAAAGATCATATCAATGGAATCATGAGAAGCGAAGACATCGCTAAAAATTTGAAACCCATGGAAGATTTGAAGTGTAAACGCGAAAGGCACACACTAAAGGCTTCGTTTTTACTTAATAACCATCTTACTTTCCAAGCTCACTATCATGTATGCTATTCAAGATCACACTAGGAATTTTTTTTTATTAGAGGCATACACGTGTGTACCAGTGGAACCAAAATGAACATTCCAGAGAGGTATAATAGACCACAAGGAACCTTTTATAGCGAACCATTACTGTACCTGGCATACAATGACGATATAGCGCTATTGAAAAGGAATCGTAATGACATAGTTGAAGCTTTCAAAGAAATTAAAATTGCTTCTGCCAAAGATGGTTCTTGTTATAAGCGAACGGAAGACAAAATATTAGATAGAAACACCCATGTTCGAAGGATGCCTTAAAGTAGAGCAGCAAAAGTTATTTTTAGGCATAAACCTAGGGAATGAGGAAGATCGATGATGTGGAAATGGACATACATCAGTTGGGGGTTGGGGTCGGTGGAGGAGCGCCATGGATCGATCCGAATGGAAGGATGAGGTGGAGCATGCCAGGGCCCTACAAGGACTGTAGTTACATGTATGATGTTGATTACTTTCCACGGTAAATCATTATATTAAATCTAAAAACTTTAATGTCATGTAAGACTAAACATCATCCCTCTTACCATAAACCAACAGCTAGACTGTTATCTTAAACTTAACCGCTTCACTGGTTCCATGAACGAAACATCTTGAGTGTCGTGTTAAGCCCCACAGCTCAAGGATTCCTAAAACAATTGTGGAATATAATTCGTGGCTAAATCTATTCGTATAGATATAAATAGATGTTCAGCAAATTCTGCTAACAGAATGAACAACTCAACTTGGAATTGGGTCAAGACGGTCGAGAAATTATTAGTTTGAAACTTTTCATAAAATTCAAGCAGAATTCACCATGGATTAAACGAAACAAAATGATAACTACAATAAACAAACTACACTTTAGAAGCACTCGGCATATGAAATGAATAAATGTTTGCAAAACATGATTCAGTTTAAGGTTGTTTATGCAGTTTATATAACTGAAAAAAATAGTTTATTATTTGATGATGTTTAGAAAAAGACGGATCAGTAAAGGTTAGATTACATGTAACTCCCCACACAATCACAAATTCGAATATAACGACGACAGTAGTTAAAACAAACTCCAAACTCAAAATCATTTTATTTTTAACGATCAAACATTTTCTAACAAGATTAAAATTGATCGGCAATGTTTCCAATGACCAAATATTTCCAAATTGACGGAGATTATAATAATAAAAATCCTTTAGGCATGACTGCGCACAAAAAATATTTATTTTTTGCGTTTTCCTACAGTGTTAAAATAATTCATATGTATTAAACCCCCCCCCCAACCACCTTTATCACACAATACATACGAATTCTCGATAAAAAGCAATAAAAACTGGAGTTAAATTTAATGTTACCTTGCTAATCAATGTACCCTCACCATTTGCCTTGTAGATTAAAATTTGAAGAAAAAAAACTGAACGACATGACACATTTGTTTAAAGAATCATTCTGTTGTAATGACCTTCATTTGAATTACACTTCTGGCTGGCGTGCAAACGGAGTTATATGTACGAAACTTCATGGACTAATGAGTAACCGTAACTGAGTGTCAAGTACTTTAACTGAACACTACTAATACCCTAACCAGACTATTCCGTAAACCATGTGAATAGTTGAAATGAAATCACTTTAAAAGCATGTAAACTCACTGACCATTCCAGGCTAACATGATTGTCCAATACACCCCACTCGCCAGTTCAAATAGACTGACCGACTATCCTATAATTGAACTGACCCTACAAGAAAATACAAATCTTTATTATGTTGTAAGCTCAAACACCAGTTCAAATATAAGACCATCAAGATTATCCATTTCCCACCCCCTCCTACCCCTGTGAGAAACCCATACAGACTAACCTGCCTGTCCAGTAAATCTTCAATGGAACACTCCAGTACGGCCGTGGCGTTGAGATCCACCGTGTAAGATGTTGGCGTCGGCAGAAATTTGGGATGAATACCGTGGAGTTCCATGGCTGGAAAGAAAACAAATGAAAGATCTCAGTGTAATTTACTCTATCCAATTAGTCGTTAAACACCATCGCTCACACAACACCATCGCTCCCACAACACCATCGCTCCCACAACACCATCGCCCCCACAACACCATCGCTCACACAACACCATCGCTCACACAACACCATCGCTCACACAACACCATCGCTCACACAACACTATCGCTCACACAACACCATCGCTCACACAACACCATCACTCCCACAACACCGCTCCCACAAAACCATCGCTCCCACAACACCATCGCTCACACAACACCATCACTCCCACAACACCATCGCTCCCACAACACCATCGCACCCACAACACCATCGCACCCACAACACCCTCGCCCCTACAAGCCAGCCCCTTCCTCATCCCAACACCTATCCCAAAGTTAAAGAAATGAGATTTTTATTTTAAAAAATCACTAGAGCATTTTATTGTTTCATTTTCAGTCGGAAAATCTAGCGTTTTATTCCCCAGTCGTCAGACTTTCCAAATGTTTTCTTCTACAGCCAGACATTCTACTGTTTTTTTTCCCACTAGCACATTCCGATGTTTTCTATTCCAGTCGGAAATTCTAATGTTTCTATTCCAGTATAGACATTCCATAACCACGTAACCCCGTTCTGTCTAGAGCAATGTCACATTAGCAACCACCCGCTCAAACAAAGCAAACACACATACACATGTGCAAGAATACAAAACAAAATAAACGCTCACGCACCCACACATTCAAACGTTATTATACACACACAAATTCAAGCCATTTGCACTTTTTCTCTTTATCTGTCACTCAGCGGCTTGTTCCTGTTGATTGAAATGTCACCAGCAAACGGTTGCTCCCAAATGCCCCCTCCTCCAGTACATTGCCACTGACATTTTGTAACAATCAATAACAATAAAACTGAAAATAAAATGTTGAGTTGAACTGCTTTCAAGTCTTCACTCACTAAAACTAAGCGTCACACCTTGTATGACATGACATTTGTGTCACGATCGCCTTACAACCGACAGATGTGACACACACGACGTAAAGTATAACTAAAACAGGGACAGTGGCGTCACTAGGGAGGTGCGGTGGGGGCGGGCCGCCCCGGGTGACACCATCCCAAAGGGTGACACCAAAATGTCAAATTCTGTATGTTCCCATTATTTGGCACTGGAACACCCGCAGGAATTTTATGGGGTTAATCGTGAGGGGGTGACACCAATCCTAGTGACGCCTCTGAACAGGGACATATTATAACTTGGGCCGTATTGTTACAGTTTGAGCAATGTAAATGCCGTGTCACGCTCTACATACTGTGGCGTAGCTAGGGAAGGGGTATAAATTCTGAAGTTCCGCGGGACCTCACTTGAAGAGGGACAGCAAATGAATGTCCGATTTTTAAAAAAAAAACATTAAATATATTGCAACCGCCATGTATGTCGGGCCTCAAGATCCCTAGCTACGCCCCTGTCTACATAACATAACAATGTCACAATACAACAAGAAACGAAGGGTCAACATAAACCACGCTATTGTGCTTTGGTCAAACGGACGTATTTTTCAGCTGACGTCAACTTAATAGTTTAAAAAAATAGCACAACTGAAGACAAAAGAAACAGTTTTAAAAAAAGGCAACAAAAGAAAAAAGATCATCAAGACATAGAGCCTGGTCCCAAGATAACGATCTGGTAATAAGTACGATTGTTTGTGTCTCCTACAGTATTCGACAGTATATAT
>MUZC01000492.1:838115-879698 GCA_002072015.1 Radix auricularia
AAAAAAAAAAAAAAAAAAAAAAAAAAAATCACAAAAACCATCCTAGAAGCATACACAAAAATTTCGTAAAGTTTCATCGTGATCGGATGAATTGTTAACTCAGCTGTAATTGACAAATATATACATACATTCATTCATACGTACATAGATATATACATACAAACATAAATACTTACGTACGTAAATATACAGATAGCCTACATACATACATGCATACTTAGATACATACATACTTTGATTTATAAATATATAAAGGTCGGCAAGCTCCATTAATTTTCTCAGTAACTTACGCTTACACTAATTTTTATAAAGCTAATATACGGGGAAAAATTACATTTAGGGAACCCTGGGCCCATTCTGTGTAAGGTGTCGATTTAAAAAATCTGCTCATTTTAATTCAGTTTCGTCATGGATATATTCCTCTAGATCATTAAAAATTGAATGTAGACTATATGTTAAACATATGCAAAAAAAAAAAAAAAAAGACATTTTGGGCCCCGGCCCCAAAGTAATGGTCATTAGGAGTTCAGTGTCCTATAGTATTTTAATATTAGCTATCAAATTTTTATATACAAAGTTTGGTTAAGATCCATCAACTTACACAGTAGCTAACAATTAAAAATAATTTTGATATAGCTCATATAAGCAAAAATGAAATTAAGGGCCCCCAGGCCCAATCGGTGCTAGAAATGAAGTTTAATATCACGATTATTTCTATCTAAATAATAATAAAAACAATTTTCAAAAATGTTTCAAGGTAGTGTAATATCATAAAGGAAATAAAGTCTTAAAAGTTTACGAAAATAAAGAATTTGGGCCCCCGGCCCAAAAGTAATGGACATTACGAGTTCAAAACCATATGGTATTTTAATGTGGGCTATAAAGTATGTATGCACTAAGTTTGGTCTAGATCCATTTTTTTCCAAGTAGCCGATGCTTAAACTAATTTTTATATAGCTCGGACAAAAATAATTTGGGCCCCCGGCACCCAATAAGTGTCAATGTTCTAGAAAAAAAAAAGTTTTCACAAAGCCATCCCGGAAGCATAATAAACAATTTCCTTAAGTATCATCGTGATCGGGTGAATGGTTTAGTCAGTTTTAATAGACAAAAAACAACAACAAAAAAACATACATACATAATTTGATTTATTATATATATGTAGATAGATATAAGGGGAAAACACATAAGGGGCCCCTGGCACATTCCGTGCAAGATTTCAATTTCAAAAACATGTTCATTTTAATTCATTTTCAACATGGATATATTTCTCAAGATCGTTAAAAATTGAATGGGAAAAATATCTTACACATTTACGAAAAAGAAATTTTGGGCCCCCTGCCCCGAAGAAATTGACATTTGAAGTTCAGTGCCCTTAAGTATTTCAATATGGGCTACCATGATTTTGTAGACAAAGTTGTTTATAGATCCATTCATCTACTCAGTAGCTAACACATAAACTTATTTTTATATAGCTTTCATTAGCAAAATATGACATTAAAGGCTCCAAGGCCCATTCACGGTAAGATATAAAATTGAAAACACCTGTTTATTTTTAGATGGATGATAATGGATACATTTATCATCATTTGTCAAGATCTTTAATAATTGAATTGGGGAATAAAATCTTAAAGGTTTATAAAAAGAGGTATTATGGGCCCCCAGCCTCAAAAGAGCGGCATTTAGGAGATGACTTACCTATAGTTTTTTAATATGGGCTATCAAGAATTGAATTACAAAATTAGGTTAAGATCCGTCCATTTACCAAGTAGATAGCGCTTTAACTAATTTTTATATAGTTCATACAAGCAAAAATTGACATTTCGGCCCCCGGCGCCCCTTTAGAGCTAAATGAAGAAAAACAAAAGTAGCATGTTATCATTCCGGAAGGGTACTCAACAGTCTCTAAAATTTTCATGACGATCGGATGAATGGTTTAGTCAGCTATAAAGGACAAGCATACACACATACAGACATACTTTGATTGTTATATATATATAATTTTTATTATTATTATTATTAATTATTATTATTATCATTATTATTATTAATTATTATTATTATNAAGTCACCATCAAGACACATAAAACAAGGTTAAAAACTGGAGACGATCGAATTAAGATCAAAAGGAAAGGTGTTGAGTCTTGGGTGCGGGTTTAAAAAGAAAAGTTTTAAGTCATCTTAGAGTTGTTTTTTTTTTTAATAGTTCACGATAAAATTATTGGAATCCGTTGTTTTGTTTTTTGTCCCACGCAATACTTCCATATTGTGTGTAGCTTTCATGTCACCGAACAACTCCTGACCCTTTATTTCAAGGATGCATAAGATACTTATTTTCATAGAGTGCCTCACATATTTTAATGTCAATTTCCAAACAACTGAAAATCCTACATGTGGAAGAAAATCGGCAGTCCCGAGCCTGCGCTCTTCATGGGGCTTCCCGGAAAACCCCCTCAGCTCTCTGGCCCCCTAAGGGACGTAAAGGCTGAGAAGCCCCCCGGAGCGGTCGCTGCTACAAGCGGCCGCCTGGGCGTCCAGGACACTAGGTCAAAAACGCCTCCCACTAAGTTAGCCTCCCGAGGGAGGAGTGGAATTCCCTACTACGACTCGCTATCAACTAAGTATCACTTTGGTGCCACCCCGGCAACAACTTGACAATTCAATTTGAATTAGCTTACACTTTTAACTTCAATTATTTAAATCTATAAAGATTTCAATGAACTATAATTTTTTAAAAATCTTTTAGATAATCTGTCCATCTTGTCGTTATTTGCTCAAATGCAGACTTTCCCCTTGATTATAAATAACACCTATCGATATGTATGATGGATCGTTGCACTTTTGTCTGGTCTCTCTGCTGCCCAACAATAGTGGGCGACCGCCTCTGTATAGTGCTGCTATGAGCTGTATTTAATTGACGGAAGGAGGGAGGCCTCGCATTGACGCCCGTCGAGGCCGTTTTGATTCCACAGAACTTGATGGCATCATAAATCTATCTTCAGTCGGAATTATGTAGACAAGGACACGAGACTGGAGGGAAGGGGGAATGGGAGCGAGGGGTTAGGGGTGCGAGGGATTGGGGCGCCCCAGGTTGAGGTCCAGGAAACAAAATAACTCATCAAGTCCCGGCAATAAAATACATGCACTTGCTCATCGGATGGCGTGTCTGGGCCTAAATTATTTACTTACATTACTTGCCGGGGTTTTTAGGGGGGGAGGAAGGGGAGGTAGTGTCCAATCAGGTTGATTTTGTTCATCTCCCTACATGATTCAAGGGGGCGAGAACGGTGGTGGAGGTCGTGATGATGGGGCTTCGTGGGTACACGGGAATTTCACCACAATGTTACTGATGAGCACTGGGGTTCTTTTGTTTGTGTATTTTTCTTCATCAATCAAATGTTCATCTTTCATTAATGTTCAGTATGATTTAGCAGGACGCACTAGCATGTTGAAAAGTTGGAGCAGTGCATGTTGGGTAGCGTGACAGAAACCACTTACAACCCCAGAAGTTGATTCGTGAATGCGTGAAATAAAACCCGTAGAGCTCCAGATGATAAAGCAATATACATCTAAATCCTAACAGACACATTTCCTTTTGTATATTACCCAAAATACCTCGTTGCCGTCCATACCCGAAATATGGATTCTTCTGATCTAATATTATCTTATCTTATATACGTAACCTCTAGAGTGCCAAGAAAAATGCCCAGCAGGCAGCTCGCCACTACGCTAACGCATATTGGCTCAATCTAAGCTCAAGCATACAGTCAGCTGCTGATAGAGGCGATACAAAAGCTATGTATGAGAATATAAAACGAGCAACAGGCCCTTTGACCTCCAAGACAGCACCCCTATTGTCAAAATCAGGGGAACGTATCACTGATCGAGACCTACAACTGAAACGGTGGATTGAGCACTACTTGGAATTGTACGCAACAATAAACCCTGTCTCAACTGCTGCTCTGGACGATATCCAGGACCTGCCGATCATGGAAGAGCTTGATGCTCTACCTACCATAGATGAGCTAAGTAGAGCCATCGATTGTCTAGCCTGTGGGAAAGCTCCTGGCAATGATGGAATTCCACCAGAAGCTCTGAAATGTGGAAAAGAAGTACTTTTACAGCCTTTGCATGACCTCCTCACTCTGTGATGGGAACAGGGACAGATACCACAGGAGTTAAAAGATGCCAACATCGTTACACTGTATAAGAATAAAGGAGACAATAGTGACTGCAATAACTACCGTGGAATTTCTCTTCTGAGTATAGTTGGAAGGCCCTCGCCCGAGTTGCTTTAACACGCCTGCAGACCCGAGCATCCCGTGTACTCCCAGAATCGCAGTGCGGCTTTCGAGCCGGAAGATCAACAATAGACATGACCTTCTCTCAGCGCCAACTGCAGGAGAAATGCAGGGAGCAACATATGCCCCTATAGATAGCGTTCGTCGACCTAATTAAAGCTTTCGATCTTGTCAGCAGAAGCGGCCTTTTCCAGATCTTAGTAAAAATATGCTGCCCTACACATCTGCTTAACATTATCAAGCAATTCCACGAAAACATGCAGGACACAGTGTGTTATAATGGTGCCACATCTGAAGCTTTCCCAGTAAGTAGTGGAGTAAAGCAAGGCTGTGTGTTGGCACCTACTCTGTTTGCAATATTCGTTTCCATCTTACTCCAGTATGCCTTCCAGAACAGCTGCGAAGGGATATACATACACACAAGAGCTGATGGGAGACTATTTAATATTGCCCGACTTAGAGCAAAGTCCAAAATAAAGAAGATTTTGCTGCGCGAGCTCTTATTTGCAGACGATGCTGCCTTAATATCTTACACAGCAGACGGACTGCAGAACCTTGTATCTAGCTTCTCCGCTGCCTGCAAAGATTTTGGCCTGATCATTAGCATAAAGAAAACAAACATTATGGCACAGTATGCTGCCTCACTCCCAACTATCACTATAGACGACTGCAACCTGGATGTTGTTGACAGTTTTACATATCTGGGATCAAACACCTCAAGCACCCTCTTACTGGAAGATGAGATAAGAGGTAGGATAGGGAAGGCAGCAACTGTTATGGCTAGACTGTACAAAAGAGTCTGGTCCAATGCCAAACTCACATCAAGGACTATGCTGCAGGTATACTAGGCCTGCGTACTGAGCACGCTCCTCTATGGATGCGAGTCATGGACCACTTATACCAGGCATGAAAGAAGGCACAATAGCTTCCACCTCAGATGGCTGCGCCGCAGCCTTGACATTAAATGGCAAGAGAAAGTCCCCAACACATAGGTCCTGGCTCAAGCAAGCATGAGCAGCATTCCAGCCACATTAAGTCAACGACGCCTCCGCTGGCTTGGACACGTCAAGAGAATGCAAACTGGTCGCATACCCAAAGATGTGCTATACAGCGAGCTGGCAACAGGGAAAAGGTCGGTTGGTCGGCCATGTCTCAGATACACGGACATATGTAAGAGAGACATGAAAGTAGCCAACATTGACACACACAAAACTGGGAAAATCTGGCTGAGGACAGGACCATGTGGCAGGCTATAGTGAAAGAAGATCACTAAGAGCAGAGGAGCAATCTAGGGAAGAAGCAGTTGGAAATGCATTATGAATAATTGCTATTTTTAATATTTGCTTCTCTATCTTCTAGTGCAGGGGTCGGGAAACCATGGCTCGCGAGCCAGATGTGGCTCTATTGATGGCTGAATCAGGCTCGGAAACAAAAGTTCGATTATAAAAAATATTTTTTTGATGTACATATTAATTGCATATCTAAGAAAAAAAGTATCAATGCCTGTACGCAGCTTCACCTCACATGGCATCAACCATTCTACAAAGCCATCAGCAAAGCCGTGCAATACCAAAAATTCGCATTAATTGTAAGAAATACCCATCATTAATCAGCAAAAATATAAAAATGTTAATGAAAAGAAATCAGAGTCGTCATTAATTTACTTTTATTTGTTGAAATTAAACAAAATGCAAACATTTACTTGATATTTTAGTTTTAAACATAATGTATGGCTGGCTCTCTTATGACTCTCTCACACAAGATGTTTCCCGACCCCTCTTCTAGTTTTTCAAGTTTGATTTATTTCACAAATGATGTCACTCCTGTGAAAACATTCTCTCTCTCACACACACACTTTCACACACAATCTCCACCTCACAAAATGTGCGGTAAGTTTGATTGTTCCTGTACTTTTATCTATCGCCCCCCCCCCCACACTTCCTCGGTTCAATATCATTATCCCCAGCGAATTGTAATGTCTAATACGATAATTTACGTCATAGTGTCATGCACATCAAACCTCTGCCACCCACTCCCCCCCCCACACACTTTCCCAAATTATTAGTGTATTCTAACCCCACCTTTTATTTTTAGTTTTTCTTTCTTCCTCCTTTTGTTTAAAATTACAACCTTTCCCTGATTTATTTTATTGATGCAACTTCCTCCAGAGCCCGCAAATGACTGCTGATAATATGGAGCTCACGAAATCCCTTTATGAAGGGGGAATAATCGAAGATGCGTCACGCATCCGATGCCAGATAGGCCGATATTACCTGGGATAACCTGGACTGACTGCCGTTGTGCGGGAGGCAGAGGCGTCACTAGGGTTGTTGTCACCCGGGTGGTAGCTCCTGACGATTTAACCCCTAGGAGTCCGAATTTTCCAGGGCAAAATAACGGAAATATACAAAATTTTACATTTTGGTGTCGCCCCCTGATGGTGTCACCAGGGGCGACCCGCCCCCACCGCACCCCCTAGTGACGCCACTGGCGGGATAGGATGTTGTTGTCTTGGCCAAGACAAGGACAGAAAGATAACACAAACTTCACACGTGTCCTCAATGCCGCTGTTACGAGTGACTCAGTCGAACAGGAATAGAAGACATAGCAATTCGATAGTTAGCCGATCGTTCATTTGGGGATTTCCATAGGCATTTTTAATGCTTGAACAACTCAGCCTGTCTATATATTTAACGTTTATAACAATAAAATATTGTCTGGGATAAAACACGCCACTCGCCCCACCCCAAAACACACGTTAGTTTTACTTTTTACTGTAACGTAGGCATATTTTAGATGCAAATAAACTATAATGAAGACAGTTGCCGGCTAACTTTAACGGCTTTGAAATACATTACGAAAGTCGTGTTTTTTCTCCTTTTGTTTTTCGAAAGCATTTGATAATTAAATTTTAATCTACACTATTAAGCTTTAAGCTGTGGTGTAAATAAAGGACATAAAAAGCCTAAGTACGTTCAGGATAAAAAGACGGTCTATACTGATTACAATGTAGATAACATGAAAGTTAAAGACTACAATTATTACAATATGATATAGATAACATGAAAGTGAAATACTACAATTAAACAATAAAGATCACATGAACGAGAAAAACTAAAATGGTTACAACGTAGAAAGCATGAAAGAGAAAGACTACAAAGACTAAAATGATACACAATCTTATCTTATATGTTACAGACGCTCCTTCTGTACAGAAGATTATTGCGTCCTACGTATTTCTATGGTTTGTGTTTAGTCCTGTATTCTTACTAGAGTTTTAAATGATGATAAAGTGTTGGCTTTCCTGGTTTCTTCAGGCAACCCATTCCACGCCCGAATACCGGACGGAAAGAAAGAAAACTTGTATGTGTTTGTTCTTGCATATGGAATAAGAAAGGTGTTTTTATCTTTATGTCTATTTGAGGGTTGTATTAAGTTATCTTTGTGTTGTATTTCTAAATTAGAATTAATTGCCTTATGTATAATTACTAATTTACTTTTGGTTTTTCTATCCTCCAGTGTTTCAAGGTTTAATGATTTAACTAATGGTGTTACTCTTGTCAGTTTTGAATATTCTCCAGTAATGAATCTGGCAGCTCTTTTTTCGATTTGTTCTAACTTATCTATATTTTCTTTGGTGGATGGGTCCCATACAGAAGATGCATATTCTAGTATAGGTCTCACCAGGGTGAGGTAGCATTTTAGTTTTATATCTTTGTTAATTTGTAAAAGTTTCTTTTTATAAAGCCTAATGTTTTGTTTGATTTTTTAATAAATTCATTGACATAGGGGTTCCAAGATAGTTTCTCATTTATTATGACTCCTAAGTATTTTGCATCTTTAGTTTGGGTTAGTTCTTTTCCATGAATGAAGTATTTTGAAATTATTTGTTTCTTTTTCTTTGTTACTCTTAGCAGTTGACATTTTTCTGGTTAATCGGTGGCCAAGCACCAGGCCTATGGTAGTCGCGAACAAGAAAGTTGTTTGTATGAGCCAACAACCCTTAACGGCAGCCACTGAAAATAGCGCTACCGAAGAAAATGCTCTCTCTTGTTCAGATGCGATCGTTCATTTGATCAGCTTTTTGAATACGAAAAAAATGTGAGTGGGGGTGGGGGAGGGGACATTTG
Organism: Radix auricularia; assembly: GCA_002072015.1. NCBI lineage: Eukaryota > Metazoa > Mollusca > Gastropoda > Lymnaeidae > Radix > Radix auricularia. Next base: position 846,547 of record MUZC01000492.1, read on the forward strand.
AATTATGAAAGACGTGCATGAAGCTTCCATTAGTTTAAGCCGTTCAGGGTGAATACAGTTTTTGTTTGATTTGCTTGGATTGATGAGTAAATGTTAGCCGTAATTGTTCCTACAATACTTGCTGATTTCCCCTCCTCTGCCTTTATAACATGAATAACATCAGAGCGGTGACGACACAATGAACCTTGGAGTGGGTTGAAATTATGCGTTTGCCCGATTTAATGCAATTTCTTTTTGTTCGGATTTTTAAAAAAAAAACTTGGAACAATTTGTGACATAGGGAAGGGATGCCTAAGTACACCGAGAGCGGATTTTTTTAGCGTTTAGAATGAGGGGCGGTATTTTCAGACAACTCATTGTTGAAGGAAGCGACAAAAAAGTATGCCCTTTCTTCCGTGCAACACAAACTTTCGCTACCCGACTACAAAGCGGTAGTGGCATGGAAACTGAAATCGGCCTACGCAGGTGTTCTGCTTGACATTTTGTGAGTTGGGCTTCTAAATTAGGTAGCGATGGATTTCATGGAGTTGAAATATTTGGAGAATTTCATGTGGCTGAAGGCGTAGGGCGGATTCACGATGTCGTGTTCTGTTAGCATAAATGTAAAAAAAATGTATGCTAAATGAAAGATAAATAAATAAAAGTTGCTTTGAGTTAAATATATTAAGTGCCTTAGTGCCTCTAGCATCGATAAATTTATTGAAAATACATGAATGTACCTCATATCAGCCCATCAATGTCTGAGGCACGATGCAAAATTTAGTCTTTTAACCATCACCCGACCCCGTTTAACACTTATTGCCCGGTTGTGAAAGTACCCATTCTCAATCTTTTCCCCCAATCGTTTCTGCCTCCCCCACCTTACCCAAGCCCCTCTTATCCGTCTGCCCGAAACCCAGCCTCAGCGGTTTAGCCACCAGCATATTTAACCACCAAATCATTTATTTTCCAAACAACCCGAGTAACTCGGCCGGGGACCGAGGCTAACCTCGTGAGGGCTCCATCTCGAGTAGTTGTTCCAGGTTCTTAATGTGTCCGGCTTGATGAGAAACAGGCAAACACAACGCTAAAGTCACATAGGAATAAAAAAAAATGGTGGTTGGACTCTTGAGTGGACACTGAATAAATTGGTTTCGGACAACAGCGCCTGGACACTTGTAGCGTGACCTGTGGGCTGAAATCAACACCCACCATCAGAGTCAAGGGACCTGAATTGAAGTTCGATTCTTATAACAACGATAAAGAGTCGTCGTCGTTGAAATAAGATTCAAAAACATGTTTTACTTTAAATATGTACATGTATTATAAAATAGGGACATTCCCTTCAATGCTATAAAAATGTGTGTACATTTAAAAGTTAGACATCGGAATCGAGGGATCGATACTCGAAGAATCGTTGACACGATCTTTACCACCTCTGGTTCCTTATCCCCTTTAACCACCATTTCAAGTCAACGTAAAACAACACCTCCGTCCCAGGTTTTTATCTTGTCACGTGATGTCCTCGGTCTCTGATACAAGCATCCCTGCCCCCACTCGTGGGACGGATGGATGTCTTCGGCTGAGAGCCACGAGTCAGGAGATAAGACCTGGTGACTGATTCGCTAGTTCTATTAGCTGTTTTATTTTAGAGCACTCCGGGGTTTATTCGCTAAATAAGACTGGTCTAGCTGAAGGGGTGGGGGATGGGGNGGGGGAGACCCGTGGGTGGGGGTCGGGGGAAATACAAGATTCCTGGACACATTACGATTGCAATAAATAGTTTATTACCGTCCCACGATGTCCGACTTTAACTTGTTTTTTTCAATGATGTACATGTATATTATATTTAAATTTAAGAAATGAAATGAATTTTTTTATTCCGCTTTATCTGAAAATAAAGTATTTTTAAAAAGTATTTTTCAAGCTTATTTATAGATGTTTTCTTAACAGTGTTAAGCGTTTAAACGCCATCAATTTACCAAAACTTTAAAAATTTTCAAACGTAATAAAACAAATTTAGTATTGAAAATTAATCGGAGTTCCTTTAGAAGTTAACGTAGCCATTTGTTTTATGTACTCCAAATAATCTGGTTGTTATGGTATGAATGCTAATTTAGAATATATAGGTATGTTATAACCAACATGTAAAGCGCTGTGAGCCCTGTTACTGACTGGGATACAGCGCTATATAAATTATCTATTTATTATTATGAAGGACTGAGCATATTTAGTGGTGATACTTTTACAAACCACGTTGATCAGGAGCCGGGAAAAGTACACTTCAAAAAACTTAAAGATTTGTACAGGAGAGTGAGATACCACTTTACCGTTACGTTTTATTATTATTATTATTTAAAGCAATCCCCTGAAAGTAGACTAAAACTATAAATCAACAAACCAGTTTCCATATCTGGACACGATAAACAACATTACTGATCAATTTTCGGGAGAGCTAACAAATAACGATAACTCGTTAAATTAGCGTCCGCAAACCTATGAAAATATCCCCTCCCGGCCAAGGCAATCCGCCACCGACGCTTCTATTAGTTGTTATCACTGTTCGCCTTGTATCTTTGTGATATCATGTTTCAGTGCTCTCCCACCGCCAACCTCGTCGCGAATGCTGTTGTCTCCGTGCCATACATGTGTTGGAGGGCAGAGTTATTACCTGGATGTGGAGGGGTGGTGGGGAGGGGGGCAGATCGGGAAGTCGTAGATGGGGAACGTGGGGTGGGGGTAGGGTGGTGGGACTGTACGAAATAGTTGTGAATACATCAGATTAGAACAAGCTTGTGGTGTAATAAGAGTTGTCTGCTCATTTGAAGGAAAGTGGGGAAAAAATTTGAAACAGAATCTGGAGAGGAGGGCGTTGACCTTAACTTAGCCAGTAGCTTGGGAATGACGGGATAGATACGAAACATGGCATAGCGTAACGAGACATTGTGGTGTGTGACCACCCTCTTTGTTTGCCTTTTTTTTTTTATCCGCCCCTTTCATCTGCCCTTTTACTCCATCTCTTTTATGCACTAATTTCTCCGTCTCCTTCCCTGCCCTACTATCAACGTTAGTTTTAAATGCCATCCTTTCCTCTCATTCTTCCAATTTCCACTTTTCTGCGTCCATTTCTATGCCCGACCCCTCTTTCATACGCCCTCTTCGTACACCCTATCCTATGACCAACACCTACGCCACAGCTCCAACTCCAAACGTCCAACAAAGCCTTCATATTCACCACTCAAAAACCCCATTTCATACACCACAATCACACGCAATCTTCCTGAGCCAAATTCATATGTCGCCCGTTCTACGCCACTGAGATGAAAGTTTAAAATCACCACCCGTATATTTATTTCCATCAAAGCCCTCAAAGCCAACGAAACCACATCTCTCTCTCTCTCTCCTCTCTCTCTCTCTCACACACACACTCTCTCTCTCTCCTCTCTGTCTCTCTCACTTTCTTTCTCTCTTTCTCTCACTCTCTCCTCTCTGTCGCTCTCACTTTCTTTCTCTCGCTCTCTCTCTCTCTCTCTCTCTGTCTCTCTCTTAGTCACTCTCGTGTGTGGCTTATCAACGAGACGAGACGTTCGGAAGATTAGTGCGACAGCTCTACAAGCAAATGATGCCACTCAACAATCTTTAACGAGATAAACTCCGAATTCCGTTTCTTTAGCTCGCCCCAACCGTGGGCCGACGGAGGCTGGCTGTTACCTGATAATTAGTGGAGACACATCCAGGCGATAAACGTCAAGCGGTAACCTGGGAATATCGTGGATGGTGTTCGTTATGGAGATCGCCACGAGTTGAAACAAAATTTTGTGTGAGCAAGGTGTAGAGAAATCCACCAAGCTGAAGATCATACTTTTTCGCTTATGTATTTGCATGTATACATAGCCTCCAGTGGCATCACCAGAGTTAGTTCTGAACCCTGTAAGGCTAAAAAAAATATTTTTTTTCCTTCCTCAAACCTCGAAGAATGACTCATGGTGGGCCAAAATGGCACGCTTTAAAGTCTATAAGCATTTTGTAGGCGCGGGGGATGCCTTAGCCTTAACCCTAAACCAACATTCTGCGCCTTTGGGAATACATATTGTGTGCGTATAGTTTCTATGTTAAAGAGGAAGCGCTTAGCCGTTGAGTGTCACAACTACCTTGTGAGTTTCCTACAATGACCCCTCATTGACAGTCAACCCCCCCCACCAACCCATTAACCACCCCAAATACACCTCACCCCACACCAACCCAAAAACACTTATCTCCCCATCCACCACACACCCTTCCTAACAACCACCTCCAGCCCCACAAACAAATTTACTCCCACCAACACTCACACACCATCTTCAACAACTTTTTAACATCCTTTTCCCACCTAAATAAACACCCATCTCCACCAATCGCCCGCCCCGTGCACCTTTTCCCAACACTCGTACCCACACTCACCACTGTTTTCAACGGAAAGGCTAAAAAGCGAGGTAAATAAACAACCTGTAAAAATAAAGTTTTTGACTATAAATCCTTTTATGCATGTGACATAACTAAAAGTATTGAGTTTGTTCAATATAATACGCACCGCGCGATAGACCGTAACAGACCCTGTAACATCAAGTGCTCAAATGAAACTTCATTGACCCGTGGAGGTCAACTATAGCAAACGGCTACTCATGCTATATAGAGATAAACCAAAAATTCATCAATTTAATTAGGGTAAATTTGCTCGATCTGACACAAATCTATGTACAAAATTTGAGGTCGATAGGATTATTGGAAGTGGGTCATTGTTTACTTTTATTTTTCCGCGGACTGGCGGGACCAAGAAATGACGACAAACAGAGAGAACTTAAATTAAAGATGGAAAGTTAAATGTAAGGGATTTTTAAAAAAAGGTCTTTTATTATCGTTTAATATACCAATATAAAATACAAAAACAATTTGTGTGATCATAACAAAAAATAATAAGAGAAACCAGTGCTGCTATATGGAGCTGAGACATGACCAGAATCCAGACCTTCATTAACAATTGTCTAAGAAGGATTCTCAGAATTCACTGGCCAGACAAAATCAGCAACCGGGAACTGTGGCAGCGGACTAAACAGAAGCCCATTGAGGAAGAGATTCTTCAAAAGCGATGGAGGTGGATCGGTCATACACTAAGGAAACCTGCTTCTAATATAACAAGGCAAGCCCTGAAATGGAACCCACAGGGTAAACGGAAAAGAGGCCGTCCAAGAAACACCTGGCGCCGAGAATTGGAGGCAGACATCGAGAGAATTGGCCATGAATGGAAGATCCTGGAGAAAATGGCCCAGGATAGAGATGCCTGGAGGTCTCTTGTAGGTGGCCTATGTCCTAGGAGGAAGTGCAGACGCCGACGATGATCGGTGGATGTCCCTCATGGACGAGAAGGCTCATCATCATAACAAAAAATGTGCAAATTAAATAATGGTCAAAACATGCGTAAACATATCCTCAAATGTCTTCATCAGAAAAAATTAATCAGCACAGTAATTATACATTACCTATCATATCATGGTGACCTTTAAAAAGCGTAGAAAAAAAAGACTGATGGGCGCAAGATTTTAACTACAAACACAAACAAGAACGTGGAAGGCAGTATCAGATTTGAACATATCAGGGCCAAATCACAAGCTTTCCCATAAGAGGAAATAAAGCGCCCCTTTCTTTTTTCCCCAATCCCAACTGGAAGCTATCACAAAGCGAAAATGAATATATATAGTTATATATATAATGGATATATTTGATACAATTTTGATGCCCGACTTAGTTGATAGGTTGATAGGTGAAGAGACGGTGTGTAACTTGCCCACGTCGTGTTTAGGAAACAAATCTACGTCACTTAATCGCATCAATTTATTAATTTTTTAAATATTTGTTTTTATTTTGTGTGTGTGTGTGTTTAATAATTGTTAGCGTAACTCTGTTAATTAAGGCGACAGTTTTTATTGGCCCTCGGACACCACGCGGGTTTCTTTGGCAATATGGGTCAAAGGGTCGAGGAACCCTTTGTCGAATTTTTTTTTTTTTACAAAAGTTAGTATTATTAATATCATTATTATAAGCACTTTAAATTTTCTGAAGTTCATCTTATTTCGTCTCCTATGATTATTTCCTAACACAATTTTGTGAATACAGTAAGAGACCTTAACCAATCATGAACTTGGTGAGTAATTTGATTGCAAGGACAGTTGCACTTTCACTGTTAACACACAAGGGACTCCGGATGAGGCAAGTGACAGAGCAAATAATCAGCATTCACAGGAAGCAGAACAACTTCTTTCCCACCCGGAAACTATAACATACCAAGTGCAGACAATTGCATTTCCTCAAGGATAATTAGCAACTTATTTCAGTTCCTTTTTTAAAAGTTTAAATGTTTAGTTTCTTTTTAAGATTGAAACTCTTCGTTTACGAAACTTCTTTTACAGATGCATTTCTTTTTGTTGTTTTTTTCCCCTTAGGGACTCTTGATTGTTTTAACAAAACAGTTACACATTTTTTTAAAGATATGGCCTCTTCCGATAATTTCCATCGATATTTTAAAACCGGTATATTGTCGCTGAAGTACAATTTTTAGCGGTTTAATTTGAACATCTTCATGGTCCAATTAAAACATCGGTTTTATGCTGTTACTGATATATAACTGGTAAGATACTTTCGACAGGTAAACAAAATTTTTTTTAACATTTGAAAAATCGGAAAAAAACTAATCTTCCTAGCTGTGCCCAAAAATACATCAGCTATTGTCATTCTTTGATCTTGAGCGCCTCTTTTTCTGCCAACTTTAACCGAGGATTGGTCGCCGGTTGGTGTTTTTCTGCCAACTTTAACCAATGATTGGTCGCGGGTTGGTGTTATTTTACCAACTTTAACCGATGATTGATCGCGGGTCGGTGTTATTCTACCAACTTTAACCGATGATTGATCGCGGGTCGGTGTTACATCTGTTATCTGACTCTGAAGGCGACTATTGCTGGTGACTATTTGGGCTTACACTTAAATGTGCTGTTGAGCCATACACTGGCTGTTCGGTACCTCCTCTTGGTCTTCTCTCCTGGTGTCAATGTGGTCCACTCTTAAAAAGACCTGGTTAATGTTTAATCTTATATTACAGGTCAATAACTTATTTGGCCTTCACATTAAAGGTCATATCCCCCTTTAACCTATCCCAAGAGGTTCCTATTTAGTTAGCCTAGTGAAAACACCCGGATGTTCCACCTACTGCTTGCTACTCCCACGGAGTTCCCATGACACCGTATCTTCACCTAATCCGTATGCCCCAAACAAAATATATGTGTATATATCTTAAACATGAACAACTAAATAATAAATACACATCAAGAAAATACATTGGCATGATTAAAATCGCACATATCCAGTGCAATTAAACTTTAAAAAATATTAATTATGTTTACCGTTCCTAAAACTCGCTTTCCTAAATTTAACCTTCAATTTGTAGCATACAACTAAAACTTAAATCTAATTTTGGTTAATAAATTCTTACTTAACAGATTCTTATTTAAATGTTGAGTTTTCATACGCTTGTACAGGCAAGCTATCTCTGCTTCTTTGCCTATCTTAATAGAGTATAAACATTATGAGTTTTTCGCAACCGTTATTTTATGGCTTCGTTTAAATCACTTTATTCTATCAATATTTTCTATCACACATCTCTATGAGTCAATTATATCACTCGATTCGATTCCTCAACCAAATTTTCCATTAATAAATTTTTTTCTTATCACGATTTTTTTTATTGCAAAATGGAAATTTACTATCTGCAGCACACCCTCCCGCCTATTAAAAATTTCCTCACCATTTTTTAATGTCTTTGCATTTTTTAAAAAAATGTTCTAACGCTGATGTAAATTGATGCTCACGACATGCCCTGCAACAACTCGCGTGCTTTAGAAGTTGACTATGTTTAACGAGATGCAGCCTGGAGGGTGAAGCCATCCATCTTCAAGACGCGTGGGGGACGCTCACTAGCCCTCCGTCGTGTTGCTCTTCCTTACACGATGTTGGCAGAGCTGCGAAGTTGCTCCAGTGAAGGAGGATTTATTTTGATTTTATTTCTTTTATTTTTGTGTGTATCGGTGAAGAGATTGATAACTTTGTACACAGGACCCATGGAGCCCACCCCGTCGAGGGAGCTGTGTTAACCGACAGACGGTTTGTGGCCGGATTTGGTTTTAACCGATGGGAGGGCGAGGGTGGATAATGTCTGAGGGCTTTTTCTTTATTGGAGATAAGAAAGGAGAATAACATGGGTTTTATAAGTTTTAAAAAGAATTTTTTGTTGGACGTTAACGTTGAAAAATCTTGAAGAAAGTTTGCATAGTGGGCGTGAGATTCATCAAGAGAAAAAATGAAAATCACCCGGCAGATATGTTCAGGTGGAGAGAAGGGAGTTTATATTTTAGAATTAAAATCTTAATCTTTGAGGTTCTGGTCCTCCTAAAATTTGTCAAAACCTTCAAAACATTTTCCCGTTGATTTCTGGCAGTGAATAAAGAAGTATTTTTGACAGTTAGTGATTAAAAATAAATGATGATAACCATCAGCCTTAAGATAATCATAAATTGTTTAAATCTTTTAGAATTTTTTCATTGTTTTTTTAATATACTTTTAAAAAAAAAAATAGAAACGTAAGAGGGGAAAAATAATTTAACTAACATACTTTTTAAAATAGTTTAGTAACGAAGACTTGTTGAGTACGATGAAAATTATTTTAAAAATGAATGTATATTACTTTATATTACTTAACTTTCCTGTTTTATTACTTGTAATTTTTAATGCGCTCTCAATTTGAAATTTATATAATTTCTCAAATCTAATTTTATTTATTTCCTATTAAATTTTCATCACAAAATTAGGACAAGAAACAATTTTACTTTCTCTGGCCTGAAATTCCCATTAGATAAAAGTCAAGAATTTTATTTAAGCCAAATCGTGGCCTATGGTTCAAGGAAAAAAAAATGTTTATAAAATTTTAAGGATTATCAATTTCCAGTAAGTTCTAAAAACCTAGATTCCTTTAGACACAGCTCAAGTATTAGGAGACAAAAAATTCACAGGAAATGTTATTTTGTGAAAACCAATGCTAGATCTAAGCTATAAAATGCACTAGATACGACCCGCGGTGTAGACACAAGCCATGGATAAGCGCAATGCTCAATAATCTTCTGTATAGAAAGAGCTTCAGTAAAATAATTGATAAGATCTCTAAAGCAGACTCTTCGCCGTTGTCATTGTTGGTGTTCCGCATTGACAAGGTATTTGTTAAACTCACCTGAATAAACAGTTGGTGTTTTTTTTTCTTCCTAAAAGTCTGCTGTGTGGATTACGTCGCTAATGAATCTATTGTAAGACAGGTAGAGGGCAGAGTTTGAGAAACGAGGGAATACGGTCACAATAAATATAAATCAACTGAATTTCTGACCTCAGTTTTTAGAAAACTCACAATGCTCAAACTTTCAAGGTGTAAAACTTACGATAAGATGTTAGAGTTTTTTTTAAATATCATTTAATTTTTATTTCAAAGAGTAGTTTTTAAATGGAGCTTCTTTTAGTTTTTCTTTCAGTTTAAGAGCATTCTTGTACAGTGCTTTGAAGTGATTTTTGTAAAGTTGAAGTCTATCAACAAAGTCTGGACCACCGTGGGCGTTAGGCTGTGGTCTAGAGTTGTGTCAGGCCTGGGGACATTCGGATGTCAGAATGTGGTCTTGCGTCACGTCTTGGCTGTAAAGCTGTCCTGCAGATTGCCATTGAAATACAGTGTGGCATCGGTACCATCCACACACGGGCTTCTTTCCATTAGCGACATACATTTAGTAAATGTCAAAATAGTTGATCTTATTTAAATAATACACCCTCTGTAAACTACCAGCTGTTTTCCGAATATATTAATAAAAGAATAAATAGACAAAATCACTAAACAAAAATGTTTAAATTCAATAGCACGTGGCGCGTTGGTTTCAACGATTTCAACGAATTTTTTTAAAATTATTAAATGCTGTGTTGGATATTACCGGTACTTGGGTCGTGAAAGAAAATTGCTTCTGTGATGAACAACTAGTAAATTTCTGTCTCTGCACCATGGTGTTGACAGATCGTCTTGGCAACATCACCGCCTCGATGCCAACTGATGCCCAAATTAAACCCAGGAGATCGGAACAACCTATCCCTTCCTTAGCGCTTCCCACCCCCCGCCCACACTGGCTGTGGAGTGGCGTTATTTTTGTTGTTTGTTTTTTCCCCCTTGACATAAGTCTCGCTATTTGGACTACTGGTCGATTGCTCAGCGTGAGGTAGTTGAATTGTCTCGAGGACTGCGGTAGACCGTTTTATAGGCGAAAGCTGGTAATCGGATCACGTACTGCTGCAATAACAGCTAACATTGGGAGGCTACTGGAAGTTTTCAAACTTTTTTTTAAATTTAAAAAAAAAAAATAGCTTCTCTTTTTAAAAGAGAACGATGGATTGGGGAGGTGGGGGTGTAGGGGATGTGGAAGACGAGTGAAGGGGGAGTTGTAAGAAAGATGAAACAGGCCCTTCAGTGTGATTACAAACATGGTTTTATTTAGGTTTTCTGAGAGACAAGAAATGGCTGCTGATAGGACGTGAAGTAGCATTGATTGGGAGGGGAGGATGTGTTGTTTGTAACATATGTGGAGGGAAATTAGAAAAAAAAAATAATTTAAAAACAATTTATTTTTTTTAGGAATTCTTAATTTTCGCGTAATAAATTAATTTATTAATAATACAAATGATAAAATGATTTTATTTAAAAATAATAACAATAACATGATAAAAAGATAACGTGTTTAGAGCGAAAACCCAGACTAAAAACCAGTGAGAAATATACATCCATTAAAAACAACATATAATGACATGGTTGGCACACATAGTCATAGGATTAATCCTCCACACTGTCATCACATACCTTGCTTAAACACATTACCCGCTTCTTCCTGTGGTATCGAACATACAAGGAATCTAAGGTCACATAAATGGTTGGTATCGACATTCAAACACGTCGCTTACAATAAGATAACATCGAAGAGCTTAGTGCTCAAAGTACTTAAGTCACAATTTGCGCATTTTAAGATAATCAAGTTTAAATTTATTTTTTCTTTATTTGATTTATCGTACTACATAATCAACACGACTGATGCAGTATGACTGCAACTACTTCTGATAGTTTCCTTACATTCAAAAAATTAAGAATCGTTCTAAAACTCTTAAAATATCGACCTCCACAAGCCGAGGATCTGATTACTTTGGATAAAAATGAATGCTGGAAATCGTTTAAATTTCGTTTGTCAAGGAATATTTCTTCCAGGTTTATTATTAAGTACGACAGAGGTAGGTAAAGCAATCTCTAACTTGAAATATAGTAGGTTTTGTTGTGGGTTTTTCTATAACTGAATATACAGTTTTCTTTCTTTCTATCCGGTATTCGGGCGTGGAATGGGTTGCCTGAAGAAACCAGGAAAGCCAACACTTTATCATCATTTAAAACTCTAATAAGAATACAGGACTAAACACAAACCATAGATATACGTAGGACGCAATAATCTTCTGTTCAGAAGGAGCGTCTGTAATATATAAGATAAGATAAGATTGATTAAACAAACGTAACTAAAATGTCAAAATGTTTATCCTAATAGGTTCTTTAATCAAAAAAAATATATATTTTTTTAAATTAGAAAGTATAAACATATCAGTCATGTTTAGTTTTAATTATAATCCAAAATTAATATTATTTCTAAATTAGTTATAGCCACCCATTATTAAATTATAAAACCTTTCAGTTGTTATACTCTTCTTTAATTGTTTTTTTTTAAATATAAATATCGTCCATCACTACTTGTTATCTAAAAACATTCTAAATACCAATTGTATGACAATGTTTCTCGTCATGTAAATATAAGTTATCATATCCTAAATATTACTCATCGCAGTTTGTTCCAAGTGATTGTTAAGTAAAAGTTCCTGAATTTCTTGACAGAAAGGCAACTTCGTTAAAAATGTTTTAGGTGCAAAACAGTCATCGGAAACTGGCTGAGAGAAAGGTGTACACGTTTTATTTTGTGAACATGGTGTTAACAGCCCAGATAATGAATGGCAAATGGATCTGAATGGCTTATGGTTGTAGAAGTTAAATACGTTCTTTTTCTACGTTATGGTTAAGCGAGTGAAGTGAGGTGTACGTTTAAAGCATATTTTAAAATAATTCTTTTCTACGCAAGTGGTTTTTGAAGCAAAGGGAAATTCTACTGCTAAATTCATGAATTCCATCTCAAATGTTTGAAACGTTCGTGAGTAAAAACACCAGTGCGCTGAAAGAAAATATCAATTTTTCCACCCACTTCTCCTCCAACCAATCATATACAAGGGACACGTTGTTCGTGTTTGATTGAGTTTTCGTTGATTCCCGCATAAATAAAACTATTGCCTATTATTTTCAATGAATCCTTTATCAATGCCAGTGACACAAAGCACAAAGATGGAGTTTTAAAGAATCTGTTTTTAAAATCGACCCTGTGGAATTTTAGTTTTTCATCCGAAGTCGGATCAGAATTGTTCATGTCTGACATTGGCTATAGCTCAGGAAGGTAGGCACTGAGTTGACAAGAGGGGATCGACCAGGTTATAAGATATTGATAGCAAATATCTTTTGATGCTGGTTTTATATGAATACATATTATAATGTTGTCTAAGTTCAAACATGGTCTTCATTAACTGCTGAAAGATATTTGCGCCTTTTTTAAAATCAAAACAGGTTACGAGAAAGTAGAAACAATATGCAAACAGAAGATTAGATCCCAACACCAGAGGCGTCACTCGGTTTGGCGTCACCCGGGTGATAACTCATAGTGTCACCACCTTACCACTTAAACCAAAGAACTCTCCCGAGTATTCCATTGCCAAACAACGAGAACATACAGAATTTTACATTTTGGTGGCCCCACCCCACCGCTACCCCCCAGTGACGCCACTGCCCAGCACATATTTTTATACTATGTGCACTTTAATGCCATTACGCCATCGTTTTTTCTACGTAATAAAATACGAGTGATAATATTACACACTTTATTTCATATTTACAATTTATGGGCCACAAAATGTTTGACTAAAACTCACGTGGAGGCTGGGTGATTTCACGTATCGGTTTCAATCCCAGTGGCGTATTTTGTAGGTGGGATACTTGAGAACGTACCCCCACCTCCTGCAGTTTGTCAAAGAGTTATTAGAGATATCAATGTGGTGAAATTTTGTTTTATTTTTTAAACCGGTATTCCTTAATGGTGTAAACCATTTGTTTCAAAATACCCAATCCTAATCTTTAAATAGCGTAGTTATACCGATAGACCTAGAGACATCACAGGATAGAATAACATAGAGCAATGTAGTATTAATACAAATGCTCTAAGTTAATTAATTCTAACTTGTAAATACGACACAAAGATAACCCAGTACAACCCTCAGGTACACATGTGGAAGAACAGTGAACACTCATAAATCGTTTATTTAATTTTGTGTGTGTGGCTTCGTTGACTTGTGGTTTCGTGGTGAACGAAAACAGTCACTCACTCAACATCTATAATAACTATTATGTTTATGAAATACTTTATTAGTATAAAAAAATTACACATATAAGCCCATCAGTGCGAGAGTTCTGCTAACAGATATAGCCCAACAAGACTCTGCACCGATGGGCTTATATTATACGTAGTATTTTATGCTAATAAACTATTTGATATACTTATAGTGACTATTGTCTTTGAGTGAGTGACTGTGTTCTCGTTCACCACCAAACCCCTGGACAACGAGGCCACGCAGCAACAACAATTTGTGAAAAAACACACTTTACTTAAAACGAACAAATACACATTCTCGTTTTTACCGTCTGGAATTCTGGTCAGGAATTGGTTGCCTGGAGAGAAAAAAAAAACGCAAAACCAACACACTATCACCATTTCAACTACAATGCAAGATTAGTCATAAACCATGTATAAGTGGATGGCGACGAAATTTATTTCCTGTATTTAAGAAGCGTCTGTCATAAATAATAATAAGATATAATAAAATAAGATAATATAAGAAAAGATAATATGGTAATATTCACCTGTCCTCGCACCAGCTAAAAAATTCGACACAATAAAAAGGAGTCGTAATCCTTGGAACGAAAAAAATTGATTTACCTTGGTCACCTCCATATAGCAGCATGAATTGAGGACACTGTAAATTACCCACGGGATGAATAAAGAGAAGTCTTTGTTTACACCATGGCCACTGCTACATTAGCATTAGTTTACTATTACAACGATGACCTTCAACAGCGTTGGCCGGTGGGCGTTGGTAAACCATTAAGTTAACGTATTTTCTAAGGGACGGATCTGAATATTTAGCACGGGGCTCATGATCCATTACATCACGCCATTATCAACTATGGCAGCGGTCCTCAACTTATTAAGCCCCTCCACCGCTCCCCATTACCTTTACTTTGACTATGGCAATTTTTCTGATGCTTTCTTTAAGTCATTTTTTGTGTTGACTACCAATGTGGCGTCTGTTAACATCTAATACGGCGTATTGATATCTTAAGTTGTGCGCTGACATCGAGTAATTTGCGTTGTTCACACCCTGTAGGGCGTGTGCATTTAATGTATATAAATATGCACATATTCGACTGGATAATTTTAAGGACTCGCCGCCTCCGATCTAACTGGATGAGAGTATGGACACATTTGATTTTCATTATCATCTAGTGACAGTCCTTGGATAATAACAGACTCGTGCACTGAGGTGGAGTGGCGCCGAGGCTGTAGCGAGTCGAAGTAGTAAAATCCACCCCTTTTTTGTTGAAAGCACTTTCGACGGAGTTCCTGTGTGCCCAGGCGACACCCCTAAGAGGAGAACGCCCGGGGTCCCTTTGGGGGTGGGGGGGGCAAAATTGCTGGGATAATATCCCGGGAAAAACCATTAAGAAGACTGCTGGCATCATTTTACATGTAGGATTATAATTATTTCACTCTGGGACTCGGTATTTTTTTTTAAAAATCATATTACTTAAAACGTCATTGAAACGTTCCTGAGAGCGATGAAGCCATTTATTAAGGATATTACCTAGACGACAAACATATGGCTGTTACTCGTAACGTTCGATTAGCGAAGGTTAAAAGACAACCTCAGAGCTCACGAGACAATAAAGAGATGAAAGAGATGACAAGTATACAATGACGACGACTAGAGCACTGAAAGATTTACAATAGGAGTCACTCAAGACATCATCGTAATCACCTCCGAGTAATCCCTCAAGCCCCGTGGCATTAGGGGAGCCTGGAGGGCCCGTAGAATACCTGTTGGAGCTCCTTCTTTGACACTGGCCGCAACGACCTGCAGACGGTCCCAAGAGATGCGCGCGGACGCAATGCAACGCCAGATGTTTACCTCTCTGTCAGTGTGTATGCGGGGGGTGGGGGGTGGGTGAGTAGGGTACGGTTGCCCGCCCCAAACCCGTCGTCATAACGGACGCGAATGCGGCATTTCCAGGATCCCTTCCAGACAATAGCAGTCCCTTATGGTTGGCAGCTGTAGCTCCATGTAGCCGCACAACACAAATAAACTGAAGAGAAGATGGACTCCACCGAACCTCCGCTCCGTGCCAACGGGCGATGGCTCGTTGATATTCTTCCGACCGTTTTAAGGAACCCCGGGCAATCACAACTGGTGGAGATTATCCGAGATTTTCAAGGTGTGTGTGTGGGTGGGGGGCATTTGTGGCTGGGTGGGTGTTAACCTGATGATTTTATGAACAATTGATTCAATTTTCTAACATGACACGGCCTCAAAACTGCAACAATCCCTTTAAAGAGGTATAGATGTAAGCAATGGTCAAAAAGTAAATGATTTTTAAATGAATATTGTTGCTTTTGGAAATCTCTGTACATCTTACAATCATCAAAGCATATAAAACTGAAAAATGTTATGAACTTTGAAAACATAAATCAAAGACATCTGGTTTGATTTGAGGCAACGCCAGTAACCGAACGAAATTTCTAATGGTGCCTTTGTTTAAACAAGATTCCCGTGACAAAAATGAAGGAGATTGAAGACAGGTTGTGTTGGTCCAAACCTGCTGTTTTTATTATGTAACTTTACCTGTGTACCTTACTATTTTGCTTTGTCAGTGCTACTATCATTGGTACTTGCCACATTTGCAGTATACCCTGACACTTCAACTAGTACTTAAACTCTTGTATACGTCACCCCTTCTGTTTTATACTGGTTTTGCAATTTTGCACTTAAACTTGTACTTCCGTTTGGCACATCATGCATGTATTTTCACACTAGCTTGTTTCCACCCTGAACCCGCAACATCTTTGTACTGTTCGTGTCTATTCGTGAACAAACCCTTCCATGAATTTTAATCAAGCCAGGGTTAAAGTTTAAAACAAATATATTACGGGGACTTGAATATACAAGTGTGTTATATATAACCAGGTCTACGTATAATATGCCAACAAATAGTAAACACGAAGCAAAAAAAACGTCAAGATCCTCAACATTCATAATATAATACAATAGCTTCTTAGAACTGGGCTGAACTCTTTTATACCAAAGTTCGTATAGCAAATGTTTCTCAAACTTTATAGTATGGCGAACCGGCAGGATTTTTTTCCATGACGCCAAGGACCGGTAAACTATTTCCCTGTACGGATATGGTTAACGATATGTGCTTTAATTTATTTTGTTTCACTCTATGTGCGTATTGGCGAAAAGCTGACTAATTCTAAAAGGTTAGTATTCACTATTAGAATTAATGGATGGAAATGGAGTATTATAATTCTATTATTCGGTCATTTCTTGTTACATTCTGTGTACCGGCGACGAGTGGCTCAAGGAACGAACAAATAAATGATCACAATAAAACATAATTTATTACTTATATATAACATTAGGCACCACACGTGTTCACCAAATTCTTACCCGTGTACTTCATCATCATCATCCTTTGCACTTATTTAATCTACTTTTGTACTTCACCGAATTCAGACCTATAACGCAACTGGAGAAGAAGAAAATGACGAAGAAAAAAAAAAGAAGTGACTGGTATGATATCAACTTACACCTCGCATGTTTTGAATTAGGCAGCACTTTGGCTCTCTCGCCCTCGTTGAACATAAGGAAGAGATGATCTCTCAGCAGTGAGTCGCTATCTAGACGTGCCTTTAAAAAAATGATAATCATATCTATCAAGGGACGGTGACCTTCACCCCTGCTTACAACGCGCCGTGCTTCGCCGATTTGTTTAGCATTCTGTTTCTAGCAGGGCTGTGGAGAAATACTTGGTGTTCCGCTTTTCTGATCTTTTTCTTTCTTTTTTTTTTTAACTTGATGAAGAAAAAGAAATAGAAAAGAAGCGCTCTAAACTTTATTGATATCTTTAATCAGAAGATATTAGCGTGAGACATTTTTTTATGTCAACGGATAACATTGACAATTGGCTGTAGGTGCATACATATTGTATATAGCTATGAGCATTATGTATCCATCTGATAGTGTATTATAGCATTTATCTTCAACCCCTCTAAAATTTTCTGTAAGACACGTTGTCCATTTTCGTTGTTGTTTCATTGATCTTGCTCGATAGAAGAACAATTAATTCTCCTCTGAGTGTTTAGACCAAGTGCTGAGCGCAAAGAATGAAATGGCAATCACTAGCAAGCAAGTGGTGGGGACTAAATAGTTGGAGGAAATGCAATTTGGTGTAGAACCGTTCATCACGACCTTTCACCGCGCCTGGTGCGTGATAGAATGTGCGAAAATATGTGCCAATGATTCCAAAATAGGTGGCGTTTGGATTGGGATTTAAAAAACAACGAAATGGTTGTGGCATTTAATTTTTACACCCATGCCAATTTCGCTAATCGTTGTATTATTTTGCTTGTTTTGTGTTGCTCTGACTTCAAATAATTGGTGCCAATCTGACGCCTTTCTTTAAATCTTTTTAAGAACACCTTTTATGTTAGTGTAATTAACGAAACATGGTATTGATAAGGTATAAAATATATTTTTTTATAATATAAAAATAATATTATTAAAGAAAGTATATAACGGTGGTAAATAGCACTTATATTTTTTTTAAAGTATTTTTTAATATTACAAATTAATGCTGAAATAAAAAATACACATTTCAATTACATCATGATTTCTAAATGTTTCATCTAAGTGATTTGGCCAGAGCTTCTCGGAAGTTGGCATTGACAGTTTGTCTTAAGTCATTACCCACTTATTTTACCCACTTCAACTAAAATAATCACAAACCGAGGAATCGGCCGAGCGGTGTATTTTTTCACGAGCTCCTCTTTTACCGAAGGGAAATATTAGTCACCATTAGCGGAGCACGAACGCGTCTGCAGTGCAGCCAAAAACTGCAACACTCTGCTTGTTTTCAGTGGCTCGCGCACCGACTCGTGGGCCCACCTAATGCAGGTCGAATGAAGATGTTACCAACGGCAATCGCTGAAATTAAGCGGCTTGAATATCCCATGTAAACAGATGGTACACCTCAGCTGGCATTCCTACTGCCAAACGTCGGGTCTCGTTGATAAGAGAACAGTCAAATCATGCGGAATGTGATCTACCCACAGTGTGCCCCCCTCTTTCCCTACCTCCCCCCCCAAGCCAAACCAAGTTCCCAGAATGACGGATAGGCTTATATAACTTGACAAAAACAATATTTGTTGGAAAGTTGCTATTTGCTTAAGCTAACATGAAAATATTGAGACATTCGCGGAAGGATTTGCAAGTTAATCACTTTGAACCCATTAGTGGATTGTATGATTTGAGATAAGGGGGAAAAAAACGTATCGGTTTTAATAGTTCAAGTTCGGAGGTTTATTGTCATTGGCAAGGCTCTCTGATAGTCGCGGAAATCCTCGTAATGTGTCGATTATTTGATGCACACAGCTTTGATTCAATGAGAGAAGAAAGTCGGATTTTCAGGCACTGGAGGACTGTGTTGATATTGGCGAGGGTTCGCAGCACGTCACGTGACGCATATGCGTTTGTAGTAGCTGCGGTTCGTGCCCCCAAGTTACTGCTGCTCCACGGGACTTGCATTCTGTTCGCCTGGAAGATTCGCACGGCATTTTGGAGCAGGCTCGTCGCAAAATAAGAATTTTCACGATAATGTTTGCTCCGCGTAACTAACCCTCAGACGTTTTGCCACAAAAACACGGAGGATAAGGAATTCCACACGAGACTGGCATATCTTGGAGAAAATCGTTTTCAATTATATCATACACACGCGCGGCAGAGACGGGTTCCGCATATTAGAAAACATGGGAGGGAAGACAGACCCATGGTAATGTCATTCTGCTTTGGGATTTCTCGAGAATGTCTTATTGTTGAATGTTCAAACTCGTAGTTGTTTTAGACAATGATTTTAAAAGTAGAATATGCTATATTAAAGCAAACTTTCTTATATTTTGTTTACTAATCTTCTTTATATAAAATTCACGTAAACGACCATGAGCAAATGAGCATGACAAATGACCCCCACTAGGGTCAACAGATCACAGTGGGCAAATGGAATTGGATAAAACGAAAAAAAGGTGTGTGGGGGTTGCGGCAACAATGCTTCTTGCGTTCACTTGAGTTGTTCCTTCACAGAATAACATATGATTCGTAGTGTAGTGGTTATTACGTCTGCCTTGTACGCGTAAAGTCCTGGGTTCAGATCCCAGATGGAACAATTTTCAAACAAAATTTAAAATATTTTTTCTGCCTGTTCGTTTCCACATTTTTTGCAAACATGACTAACCCTGGAGTCGGAAAATCACAGTTTATGGTTGACAAGGGAAGTTAGTAAAGAGCGGAGGGCAACAACAACCGCTGTGCACATGTCTCCACGTTTAATCGCCTTTTTCCATTACTTAGTGCTGCTGTTTGTGTCCGTTCTCTCAACCTCTCCCCCTGTTCTTTGCACTATCTATGATGAGCTAGTCTGCGGCGTATGGTACGCCGCGGGTCATCTTATTTATTAATCGCCAAAAATACATCCAGATAAACAAAAATAAATTATTTTTTGTGAAGTCACACATTAAGATTTTAAGCAGCATGTCCTCTAAAGTAGTTATTTTATAACATCAGGGCATGTTAAGTGTTTAATTCGGTGGCTTATCAAAACATTGTGGCACCCTGAGTCCGCCACAACCACACACACTTTTTTTAAAAAGAAAGATAGAAATCGACCACCAAACCCAACAAATTTGTTCCTGATTGTTTTTTAAAGCCACAGCGCAGAAACCACCAATCTACATGAAACTTCCCACCCCAATGTTTTGATAATTACGTTTAATCACTTTGTATTTATGTTACAGCCGAATAGGAGACTGTTATACACCATTAGGCTGTCCATCTTGATAACACTGCATTCATTTGAGCATAATCCATCAGCGAAGATTGAACTATTTTATTGAATGCTACGTATACGTCTCTCTTGTACAAACACATACCTTGAAACTTAAAGTAAGTTTTACTGGCGACAAGCTCATTGGCTTCATTCCAAGAATAAATATTGATTGAGGGGTTTTAAAAATAGAGCAACAAATAAGTTTTTTTTAATAACAAAATTTCTGAGCCACCTGGTTATGTATGGCCCGTATATTTGGCACGAGTGTTTTGATCCCGCATGTTTTCTCTTTGCTCCTCTCAGTTAAACTGTGTCGAGCCTGTCGTGTCCCAGAGAGCCTTGAATGCAGACGATACATGCCCCATGCGATCAAAAACTCTGACACAGTATTGGAGGAATGACGGTATGGTACTCCGTGACCTCACTGAGGCTAGAGCTACAAGCACGACATGCTCGTGTTTTCAAAGTGTATGACGTCATGCAAACTCACGTGAGGGTGTTGTATAGTTAATGACGTGACCGCCTAGGGACCGTTTAGCCAATGGCGTAGTGTTGCAGACAATAGTGAGTTGCGACGAGCCTTTTGCGCAGAGAATTAGTTTTATCCCTTTTTTTCTGCCATGTATCAAACGCGTCTCTTTCAATAGCAGCTCGTATAATGAATATCATTGGTGACGTATAACTTCTGTTAGCGTCACTAGTATCACAAAGACATCTGGATGTTAGTTGTAGATATGCGGTTTTTCTTCTTTTTTTCTGGACGTTCATATAAAGGTGAAACATTAAACATTTATCACAGTTTGAATTAAATCGCATCCTTCTCTTTATGACTTTTAAAACAAAGTTTTATACAAGAAGTTACAATGACTTTGAATCAAACAGTGGATTAGCATATCGCTTTTAATTCATATTAAAAGCAGGCAACTCTCTAATTCTTTCGTCCATCTGTAAGTCGATCGGTGCTCGTGTATCTGACGGACGCGGTCCAACATTGTCCACCCGGCAGAATAAATGACAATCAGGAAATACCTCACGCCTGACTAGAAACTTCGTGTGAAGACGCTAATATCGTGAAGCGTTGAGATCACATCTGAAAATCAGCCATGTTGAAGATACAACGTATAGGTAGGTCTTCATGAGATCTGCTACACGGAGACGGTGTTACAGGGGCACACGTGAGAAGTGATAGTTGCTACGACATCATTTAATTTAGAGGGTTTTATGTTTGTCTCGAATAGACGGAGAAGGTTTTTTTTTTAAATGATGAGAGGTAGTCGACCCCTTGATCTAATTGAATGTTTAAGGTTGTAGGGATAAGAACAAAGACATTAAGTTTTCAGGAAGAAGAAACAATAAAGATATCTCTTACACTACGATTTTTCACAATTATTTTCTTATTTTAACGTTAATGCAAGAACCATTTAGCAAATGTTACTGAAATAATTGGTTGTCTAACCCTTACAATGTAATAAATGTAAGACTGAACATTGAATGTGGTGAGGAAATCGACATGTTGAAGAAAGGAAACAATATACAAAGTTATATTTTGTGACCTATAATTATAGTTTTCTTCAAATCATGAAACCATTCGTTACCCCAAGAAAGACACAGACCTCGTTGACTAGATACAATTATCGGTAACAAATGTCCATCAGTAAAGAATAAATCCATGTTACCTTCACAAGCCTCGGAAACACTATGGTGTTGTTGTTTCTTTTTTTTTTTTTACGAAATTATTTTACAGCTATTAATTTACAGCTGTAGGCCTCGTATTTTTTATTACCGTATTTTGCATATTTGAACGTAACCTTTAAACTCGTGAAGACTAAATAATTTCAGGCCGTCTTTGATCTAGCTTCTCTCTGGGGTTATTAAAATTCGTATATAAAAAAGGGGTGGAACTTGAGAAAGATTAGATTCTTTCATCCTGTGCTAGAGTCTTGGGGTGGAGCTCAGTGCTTGTTTAATTTAATATCCTATGCCTAGTGCCCCACGTTTTTATAATGGTTTGTGAGCGCTGTTGATAAACTGTTTTGTATTTTCCTATTATTTGACTAAAGTAAGTTTCGAGCACTTTTTCTTATTTTCCCTTAAATATTGTTTATTATAATAGAACGAGCAACAAAGCACGTCCAGGGGCGTTTAGTCGTCGTTACAGTTGCATGATATCTAGAAGTAACAGTGGTTATAAGCAGAAGTGACGCACTTCAAGATGCGAACACAGTACTGAATGATGACAAAAATACAGCACCAAAAATAACTCGTTTTGAACGTCCGCTTAAATTTGTTCAGTATTTAAATGAGATTTCAATTTTCTCCGCTAGTGATAGGCTGTTGGAGTCTGTAGGAGTTTGAGGGACCAATAGCTATCGGGGACCGGACAGAGAACTGCATTTTATTATTATATAGAGTGGTAAGTTTGCTTCATTTCAACCTGAAGTGCTATCCGTGTTCTTTATTTCTGTTTTTACAGTTTCTGTAACTGGCTCCTTTTACTTTAGGTATTTACAAAGATATAGCAAGCAATTAAAATCCTTAATAAAGAAGATATCCCAAATAACCTTATATCATTAAGTGACATAAGGAATGAAATATAATTCTTAAAAGTACTATTAAACAGACCTTTGCTGGTTTAAGCTATTTCTGTAATTTATGAAGGCTATAAGCTTTAGATTATACATTAGATATATTAGTATATATCTTGTGACTGCAAAGCAGGGGTCTCCAAGCTAAGGCCCGTGGGCCGCAGCAAGCCCTCTCATCCGGCCCCTGGACACCTTTTAATCTTTAAAACATACTATTTGTACCTGTAGTCTACAACAAAACAGTGTGTAGTCGGCCCCCAAACTGAAGTTTAACAGTAAATGCGGCCCTCCGGCAGAAAAGTTTGGAGACTCCTACTGTAAAGATAGAATATTAATAATAATAATTGTAGATATCTTATCGTTAACTTTCTTTTTTCAATGTCTGCAAAGTAGATTTAACGTATGTTACCCTTTTTAGTGTATCACTTATCAAAACTCTCTCTCTCTCTCTCTCTCTCTCTCTCAATATATATATATATATATAAGCGTATATATACTTATACTATAGCTGTACAGATGGACTTAAGTAAGAAGTAAACGATGTTTCATGTTAAAAGTTTATATCCTTATAGTTATGTACAGATTTTATTTAAACACAGGTTCAGCTTTCTTGTGTTTTGGAACCACAACCCATTCAATGAAAACAAAAAACAACACCTGCATTTCAGACAGGAAGTTTGTTTACTATTTAATCAAGAACGTTTGCACGTGCGTTATGACATCGCACAATTTCTTGTTTATCTTTGACCGCAAGGGGTCAGGAGTCAAGGATTGTAAAAATATTGAGACTCACTGAAGTCGACAAGAAAGATAATTTTTCACTGTTTAAACACCCCTGCAGAGTTCTAAATCGATTTACGTCAGGTCCGCGTTCTTTGCAGCCAAAATGTAATACACCACAAACAATGTCTATATTTCCAGGTGGATACAACATTATCATTGAGCTTAATTACCGTCTGACATTATTGTAGCAATATTGCACCAGATGTTTTAGTATTCGGAATATTCGGAAGTGATGTGTGATTGCGGTTTAATAACATACGGAACCTTTGAACGTTCGATGGCAATTTAGTGATGTCTCCAGTTTAAAGTCTCGGCTTCATAATTTTTGACACTTCCTCGAAGGACGATAACTAAACGTTCCGAACCGGGTGAACTCCCCTTACCCCTGCGCGTGCTTCCGATAACCCTTAACTCTTTGGGCAGAGAGTATAGCATTGCAGCTTTAGAACGAGGCTTCCCCCACTTAAATTAAAATTTCTCTGTATGTCAAAAGTTTTTTTGTTTTTTTTTTCATTTCAAAATATTTTTAAATAACGAAAAAAACAAGCAATGGATTGTAAATTATAATATTGTGAATTCATATTATCATATTGCAAACAACATATATATAGCTTAATAGTAAATTTTAAAAAAGAACGTAAAAAAAAAGTTTTTGACAATAAATCCTTCATCTACGAGACATAACTATAAGGATGTTCATTATAATACGCAGGGCAAAACAATCCGAAACTGAAAGTTTCTAGAAATGTCTCGTAAAACGTGTTTAATATAATGCGTACCGATCGTGAATATATTTTTTTAAAGTATTGTCAATATAATGCGCAACTTATTGCGCGACAGGAAAGGTTGTTGAACATAATACGCACCAGGACACTCTATCTTTAAAATTAACGTGATACATAGTGATACATAAAATAATTTAAATATTTATTATCGAAATAAAAATAAATCTGAAATTTTGATACATCATTTTCATCATCGGCTAGAGTCTGCCAGCAAAATTTCAGCTCGCTAGCTTACGAGGGAGTGGGTAAAAAACCGATCCATTTTTTTTCGGCTAGCAAGGACGCACAGGCTCAGACACCACAAGTTAATAAAGGATTTTTAAAAGAAACAAGGAATTTTTCAATATATATATTTTTTATTGCATACCCACCATATCGGTTCAAGTAGTATACAAATTATTTCTTTAATTGAACATTGTTTTCCTTATTCCACACACACACATAAGAATTTATACTCTTAAAATTATTGTGGTGATACTTCAATAAGTCTATGTGGGAAGCCAGCCATGTATGTCATTTTGCTGACAAGGGTTTCTTGACAGTAGGATACGTTCGTTGCATCTTGGTGTGGTAATTCTCGCATGACGATATCCTGATTAATAGTTGCCTTTATAATTTTACAATTTAAAGCTTGATAAGACTCGCCTCCCACGGAATGCTTGCCCAATTTGAATGACTTTGAGGAAACTGAATTGATGACCTTAAATATAACTGTTTTTAGAATGTTTAACTTTCAATCAGTCGTGTAAGATTATTCAGAGCTAAGCTCTTCATAATGAATCCCATCCTCGACGGGACCAATTGCTGCATACTAACACTAATTTAGTGACTAAATAAGGTTTGGGCGAGAAATATATTTTTTCACTTTTTTATTTATTAGTCATATTTCCTTCTCTACACTTGAAGTAGTTGTAGCTCTCGACACCATTAAAGTTAAGACGGAAAAGGAAGAAAGCTATTTGTCGACAACATTTATAATTTTTTTTGTTCATTAAATAAATTCTAACCTATTTCTGGGGCGTGATGAAATAAACCTATTTTATTTGTATCTTTAATTTTTTGAAGGCATTTTAATTGCTAATATTTTTTAATACTCATGGTGAAGGGGGACAAGCTTCTAAAATATGTCAATGAAAGTTCATAAGGCACGTTCTCAAAAATCCCAAAATCTTCTTCGGGAATTTAACGACATTTCGGGAACCGCTCATCTCGACTTTAGACTCGCCCGCACCGCCCCCCTCACAACCCCCACCACACACAAAAAAATGGCACTCTCGAGGGCGCGCTTCCAGAAAGTCGTTTAACATTTCAATTTTGAAAACAAACAAAAAGTCTCCTAGGCAGCGGCAAGGATCGCTCAGGAGGGGGAACTCGAGGTGTGAATCTCCGATCTGTGATCCCAACCTGACCCACAATGAGACCCACTTTCACGCAAGTCCTCGGGGAATTAGCCTCGTTACCAGCGCACGCCACGTCGATAGATTTAACAACACTCCTAAACGGTTCTGAAGTCTTAGCAGTTTACTTACGTTAAGAAACGTTTGACTCTCATTACAGCTACCGTTTCACAAGGAAATAGTTGAGTTATTCATACTTTTTCTGAAAAAAAGTGTTTTGTATAAAGTATAAAGAAAAACAGATTGTCAAATTATTCCATAAAATATTTTATTTTGTAATGACAGTCATCTTTTTGTTCTGTTGTTGTTGTTGTTTTTTACCCCCCCCCCTCGTTTCACTTTGTTTTTCTCTATGGCTTTTTGAAAGAAATTTAGATAAACAATAAATGGCTGAAAACAAAGATATACATAACGATTAGGGGACTAGGGAAATATTTGGAAAGCTTGATGCTGGGATGGCACAGACTCATTTACGATAGTTTAATTAAAGAGAAAGGCTTTCATTGGTTGACTTCTTATTTTATATATAGACAATTAGTACTCTATTACGTAGCTTCAACGGTTTGATATCGATTTGGGTATTATTCCCTATTCCTTATCACTGTTAAAGATGAATTTCGGACTGAGAATGTTTACGCCTTTTTATTTCTTGGTGCCAGATAAAATTGTCCGACTCCAGCATCGCCCCCCCCCCGAAAAAAAAATATATATTAAAAATTCCAAATTTAAGAAATCATCCACCAACATCTCTGAAAAATGTTTAAGACAGAGAAAAATGACAATTCTAGTACTAACGGCCCCGGATCAATACCAGACGAACAAAAGACTTCATAGTGCTGAGAGTTTAAACTCTTTACGGGCTACCTCACCCCACCCTCCCACACCATTTTTTTTTTCAAAGAGTCCCTGAATTCCCTTATTAATTTGTTATTGCTCCAGCAAGAGTCTAGTATGTTGGGTACACACTGACGCCTGACCCGTTATGACTCGAGGCGCCCCCCGCGCGCGCTATGACGGCCCGACTAAGATGATTAGCTCGTGGTGGAAATGGAGCCCGACTCGCTGTTACAGACACAAGAATGACAGGTCCCATGGCGCGAGGTTGTCAACATAATGAAACCAGGACGAACCTTAGCAGGGCAGGGGTAAGGTTGGGGGGGGGGGTGATTCCTGGGTGTGGCTGGACGAGCTTTAATTTAAACTGATGGAATCTCTGGTAAAAATCCAGGGAT
Organism: Radix auricularia; assembly: GCA_002072015.1. Classification (NCBI taxonomy): domain Eukaryota; kingdom Metazoa; phylum Mollusca; class Gastropoda; family Lymnaeidae; genus Radix; species Radix auricularia. Next base: position 873,751 of record MUZC01000492.1, read on the forward strand.
GTTTGTGCGGAGCTGCAGGATTTAGGGGCAAGGAGACATTACTATCGCTCTTTTGATCGAAGTTCGAACCTCTGAACAAAAAAAAAAAATCATAATTTTCCTTGTCGGTTTACTTAATTCGCTTTTGAAAATATTCTTTTTGTGACGTCATATTTGAAAGTCATATCGGAAAGTGACGTATGACTGCGGCAAGAGTCGTTTATCTGCACACTTTGCCTTTTGAGTGAAATGAAAATCTGTTATCGTCTTTCTCCGCCAGGTTACCACAGTAAACAGCAAACCACATGCAATAATCTAATTTTCGTTTTTGACAGCAGGTGAAGCAGAACCCAAGCCCAAACATGTTTGCAAGGCTGTTACGGAAAGATGGCTGAAGTCCATAGCTCATTTTAAAAAAAAAAAAAATTCCTAATATATAGGACACACTTGGTTAGCTCCTATAATTAAGTTTTAAAAAATGGTTGAGAAAGGCGACAAGCCAAAATTTGAGCTTGATAGAGTTATCTTTCATTTTTTCAATAATGAACAAAAATCTGTTTTAATTTGTTTAGCAAAACATATACAGAGCCCACATTCAGAGTTTAAAATTAAATCCCAGAGAACTACGTTGTTAGAAAAATGCATGATGCGCAGAGCAGAAATGATCAATAGCAATTTTTCCTTGTCACATGTTGAATGGTAGTTAAAAATAAGAACATTATCTCATCTGAATTGACAGGCATACAATATATCTTTTTTTTTTAACAGAGAGTAATTGGATAATTTATTAAGACAACATAATCACATCGGATTTAGATATAAGGCTTGTTTTTTATGTTCTCCTGTCAATTAATTAAGGCTATTATCCGGCTTTATCCGGCGTTCCCCTGTACTTCTCAAAACTCCCCACCCCCAACATCCAGTTGTTGTTGTTTTTTTGCTAGCTTATTTAACTAGTTCCTCAGTCGGGGAAATTTAGAATCCCCATGTCAATAATACACACTGAACCTTTCATTTTGTCAACCCGATTTGTCATTTTTCTTTACCGGTTATAACTGTCAGTTCCTTTTACCGGTTCCCATGTAAGTTATTTCTCGCCATTTCTTCTTTCTCAGCTCCGCTTTTCAGTTTATATGTCGGATCTCCTAGCCAGATTTTCTGGTCTGTAGCTTACAAGTCCAGACTGGCGATTCACATTGTCAGTTCTTCTTGTCACCTTACGTTTTAGTTCCTCCTTGCCGGTTCTCTGGGTACGTCCGCTACCAGTTCCATGGGTATGTAAACTATCAGTTGTCTGGGTATTTCCGCTACCAGTTCTCTGGGTATGTCCGCTACCAGTACTCTGGGTATGTCCGCTACCAGTTCTCTGGGTATGTCCGCTACCAGTACTCTGGGTATGTCCGCTACCAGTTCTCTGGGTATGTCCGCTACCAGTTCTCTGGGTATGTCCGCTACCAGTTCTCTGGGTATGTCCGCTACCAGTTCTCTGGGTATGTCCACTACCAGTTCTCTGGGTATGTCCGCTACCAGTTCTCTGGGTATGTCTGCTACCAGTTCTCTGGATATGTCCCGCTACCAATACACTTTGTGAGTTCTTTTTATCAGTTTCCCTTACCACTTCTCTGGGTATGTCCCCTACCAATTCACTTTGTGAGTTCTATTTGTCAGTTTCCCTTACCCACTTCTCTGGGTATGTCCGCTACCAGTTGACTTTGTGAGTCCTATTTGTCAGTTTCCCTTACCACTTCTCTAGGTATGTCCCCAACCAGTTTACATTCTGGGTTCCATTTGTCAGAAACTCTTGCCAGTTTCCATTTCTTCTTATCCTTGTTATATGCCCACGTCAGCTTTGCCCATCAGTAACCATTAGCAGTGTAACTGGCTCTGAGAAAATCCTGAAACTCCAAAACTTCCAGAGTGATAGAAAATGGAGAGAAAAAATACAACAACAACGCACGATGCTTTTTCTAAAAGCGAAAACGCATCATTTCCATACCCTTTTTGTGCCAGAGATATTTCTGTTAGGCTTGTCAGGGGAAGAGGTGGCAACAGTTAAGATTTAATTTCAAGCGGACCCTAACGTTATTAGCTTTTTCGGTAGTGTGTGGGAGAATGGCGCCATCTCGCGGGATTCTCGGCCAGCATAGGTCGTGAACGGGGTTCAATACGATTACAGCCAGGGGTTTGTCCACATAGATGGACCATGATGCAATCGGCGTTCGTTAGTCCAGCGTCGGCATTGCTAGTGACCTGCTCCGATATCCCCCTCCCTCGTCCTACCTCCTCCATTCAAACCATCATCATCTCTGTGACCCCGTTGTGAATGACCTCGTCCCCGTTACCCCACACACTTCCAAGACACGAATGATCACTGATTGGAATCTTTTGGCTGGCTACTCAAGAACCCCGCCTACTCCCCCCACACACACTAACCATGTCTCAAAATATGTCATTCACTTTCTATCAGAAAATACTCTGTTAGCTTGAAAATTCACTTCAATGTTCAGGAAGTAAATAATAAAACGAACTATTTTTAATTTTAAAAATGCGTAGCAAAGAGAGGGCACAAATGGTTGTGGTTGTTGGAAACATGGGAAAAACATGGCAGAAAGTAACGGTGCAATCTATGGTGAGTCCATTGACTGCGAGGAGTTATGAAAGAACGAAACCATTGGCTAAACAACAAATTAATACCAAAAAGAGTGGGGCTTCTCATCTGTAGCCTATCTCTGGTTGTTTTTTTATCGTAAAAAAACAAGTTTTTTTTTTACTATAAATCAGTTATATACGAAACATAACTAAAAGAATGTTCATTATAATACGCATCGCACGACAATCCGAAAATTTAAAAAATCTTAGTTATGTCTCAATTATATGAAGGATTTATAATTTTTTAAAAATCAAAATCTTCTACAGTCTTCCTGCTAAATTTCAGCTTATTTTGATCACGGGAAAGGGGTTATAAAGATGTTTGACATAGTGCGCACCGCGAGACAGACTAGCCATTAATAGCATTTACATTTTCAGATAGGAAAATATTTTAATTTATCAGTATTGTCAATATATTACCCACCGCACAGCGCAACAAGAAAGTATTTTTTAAGTCAATCAATATAATACGCACCACGATACTATTGCACAAAAAATAACACGATACATAGAAATAGAGATAAAATAAAAAAATTCATTAATTTAATTACAGTACTTTCGATCGATCTGATATTTTGATGCATCGTTTTTATCATAGGACGAGTCTGCCTGCAAAATTTCAGCTTGCTAACTTACGAGGAAGTGGGTTAAGCAAGCAAAAAGACACCCCAAGTTAATATAAAGGATGTTTCAAAAATGGTTGACTGACAACATTAGTAACAAGTGGGAATACCGTTGTTCAGATAAGTCGACTGATATGGGTTTACAAATAATACAAACTAAATCTAAGCAGGTTGCTGTTGGAAATAGGGTCGCATACACCAGAAGCTGATGAAACAAACGGCAACAGAGCAATGACCAACCAGAGCTTCTAATTCAACTTATATCCAGCAACCGGGAGAAATGTTGGAGAAATGTTTGAGAAATGTTTTTGAACGTTCAAATTCTCTCGCTATGCATGAATTTCCCCGAAACACTTCATGACTATTTGTAGAGGAATAGTATAAAAATATGCTTTCCTTTGTATTAAAAACAATTTTACTTCTTCGAGATATCAATACGTTGAACAAGATTATAACACACATATTACACAAGAATCTCGAACAAGGCATCTACAGACGTATTGTGAGAACCACTGGCATGTGTTGAGGAAGGGTTGTTTCCATTGCCTCACAACACTAGAAAATGACCTAGAAAATGGCATTTAGAGACATATTTTGAGAACCGCTGTTGTGTGTGGGTTTGGTTTCAATTGTCTCACAAGAAAAGTCTACACAAGACTCTGGAACAAGGTATGTGCAGGCATAAAGTGGCGCGTCGGGGGGGGGGTGGATTCATTTGTCTCATAACATACAGTTTACACAAGACTCTTGAACGTGGCATGTTCAGGCATAATGCGAGAACCGCTGGTGTGTGTGTGTGTGTGAGAGAGAGAGAGAGAGAGAGTGTGTGTGTGTGTGTGTGTGTGTGTGTGTGTGTGTGTGTGTGTGTGTCTGTGTGTGTGTGTGTGTGTGTGTGTTTAGTGTGTGTGTGTGTGTGTGTGTTACACGAGTCTCTTGAACAAGGCATCTACGGAAATATTGCGAGAACCGCTGGCTTGCGTGTGTCTGTGGTGGGGTGGGGTGGGCTCAATTGTCTCATAACGCACAGTTTACACAAGACTCTGAGACACAAATGCCAGGAGGAAGCGAAGAGACGACGCGCAGTGGATTCTGACCTTTAATTAGTCGCGTGAGTAGAACTGAAGTACAATAGGACAGCCTGGTCTGTGTACCGGACATTGGCCGTGGTGGAGGGAGGGGTATCAGAGTTGGTGAGACTGAAAAAAAAAGTCGAACTTGAAAGAAAGGCTGAAGGGTGTATAATACAACTAAAAAAATGAAGGGAATTCAACACTTTTCACGAGTGCCTTTGAATTACTGGAAATTCCCGAAAGCTACTTACCTAAATACATGTATCAAACGTTTTGCGCATAGTTTTAAAGTAAAACTGTTCATTAAAGAAAAAGACAAATACAAACTACACACCAAAAAAATTTACAAAATTTAGAAAATAACTGAGGTGAAATTGTTTGTATTGATTTACACCAACTATGACATTCTTTCAGTACTATTCTGACTCTCATTTGAAGCTCAAATAAAAGGAATAGAAAGACAGTCTCGAATAGAGAAGATAATGTTGCTTTTTTAAACACCAAGAGGACGTTCAGACTCTCATTTGTTTGATAGTATACATAGTTGAATCTCTGCGAATTTCCTCTAACCGAATTTTTTTTTAAAATATGGGAACCAAAATAATTTGATTGTCGTTAAATCATATCCGTCGAAGGGACTTTGGACTAAACTACGTTTGTTTATATTTGCTACTAATGACAGCTTTTATCTCTTTGTGTAAAGGGCTTCGCACGAATCTTGCCACTTTCTTCTGCCACATGTAAATCTGTCGTGGGACGGCCTCCCCCATAAAAAGTCTTTATTTCTGCAAATTGGCGGTAACCCGTTTAGCCACGACGATTTACGGACGCACAAGAACCATCAGTAATGGTGACAAAAACCAAGATTCGATAGCTATAGTAAACACGGGGCCGTTACTCAGAGCCGGGAGGCAAGGATACCGCTGATTACATTGGCCCCGTATCGACCACAATGGCGTAGAAGACCCACACTTCATAACAGTGAAAGCTTGCAACGGCGGGTGGGACCTGACCGAAGCAAAACCGCGGGAAATAAGTCGAAAACGTGTTATTGTGTTTTATTGGGGGCCCCTCCGGCTGATGAGGACCGAGTGTTGGAATAGGGAGGAAAACAAGAATAGAAATCAATCACTGTAAATCATCGAGTACACTGCCCAAATGTTAAGGGGGGGGGGTGTTATATATACCTCCACTGGGTTCCACGTTTCAAGTGGCTCTTATTTGCTGAAACTGTAAGACTCAAAACGTCGGGGATCAATTCGTAAAAGGTCTAACTATGTTTGCTTCTGCTCAGTGTGGTGAAAGTGAGTCCGTCGTTTGCAACAAGATGTTTCACTTACATGCATGTGTGCGTGTATTGGTTATGTAGCAGGGGACGACGCTAAAACATAACTCCAGAAAGACAGTTACGATTACTTCGTGAAATTAATTTCCCTGAAAAATTAAAGTTTATTATTAAACACTATGGGTTGTAGGGCGCCTATGGCGTGAAAAGCTGAGTAGCTTATCCTTGTTTGATAAATACAAAATATTTAACTTCCTGAAATGCACACAAAGTATTTTATTATTATAAATCCTCAAAACATTAAATTTGTTTACGTCGTTCTCTTTTCCAAAATTAATATAT
>MUZC01000492.1:879826-898128 GCA_002072015.1 Radix auricularia
TATATATATATAATTCTCATCATGGTCCAACCATGCCGGACACCAAGCAAGCTGTCTGACCCCACCGATCAATCAGATTGCAAGAAAAGGTAGCAAACAGCGTGGGGGGGTCATTCAACGATTCGTTTAATTGAAGTCAATTACCATGTTCTTTCAGAACAACAAAATAACATGTATTTCGTAGTGTAATGGTTATAACATTCGCCTAACACGCGGAGGTTGCAGATTCAATTCCCAGCTAAGACATTAATTTTTTAAATTTTAAAAAAATTTTGTGCTTGTGCCCGTTCATTTCGCACTATCTTTTCGATCACCATAACAAGCACAAGATGAGTCGAAATAAGCTTGACGAATGACCTTTGTCAGGTTATGCCAATTAGTTTATGGTTGGCAAGCTAGGGTGGTGCGGGGTGGCATGTGGCTAACCACAGTGCACATGTTTCCAGATCAACAATGTGTCGCAGCTATCCACGCATTTGAGGTTGTTCTGTTTTTATCGTGATGTAGTTTGTGTCTGTTCACCCCTCCACTTTCTTTGCACTATCTATGAGCAAATCTGCGGCGTATGCTACGCCGCGGGCATCTAGTATAATATAAGCTAAAACAATATCATGTAATATTATTTTATGGTGAGAAATACCACACGCTTTTTTAACTGCTATGGACTGTTGCACTATTAATAAAGTAATCTTTAATTTATATTTATTTTTCACATCCCCTGATGCATCCCTTGTATTAAAATATAAGCTCAAACTATGACGTCACATCGTTACGGATAAAATAAGTGAATGAGTGAGTGACTTGGGCTATAATGTTACTTATGTTGCTATGTAGTGTTCACTTTCACATCATTGTTTTTTTTTTAATCCTTCAATGTGTAACTTGTATTAAGATGATGATCCACAGTTTATCCCGGTTTGTCCCAGTTTTTTTCATTGCACCACTGACCACGTTACACGTTATCATTTACTATAGAAGGTGTTTGAATACTATCGATAAATAAGAAAGTTTAGCGGTTGAAACAATTGGCCAGTAAAAAAAAAATCATGTTAAGCCTGGTACCTATTGGAATTCAGGACGTGTTAGCGCATTTTCGTATTATGTATCAGTACTTATGTTAGATATCAGAATTATGTAGTTATCAGTAATTGTGTTTAGATTTTAGACATATTTTTATGAATTTTCTTGTGTAATGAATATACCTGACATTTTTTTTATTTAAAAGTCATTTCTTTACATTTAAAAAAAAATATTATTTTCTCTTTAATCCAACTACAAGTCACCACAAATGATGACGTAAAACTCTCTAAACTTTTACACATATTCTAATGACGTCAACTAAAAAAAAACACCCTTTCGCACCACTCTTCAATGCTTGAAGAACTATGCATTCGACTTCCGGCAATGGCGGCCGTTCCCTGCGCTAGTGTTACCTCTCGATTCGAAATATTTTTTGGTAGTTTTAACGGGGTTTTTAAACGGATCGAGTAACTGAGTGTTGATGCACAAATGGCAGGTCAGGGCATACAAAAAACATATATACATCATGGGTCTAGGACTTATGGATGCTGTGATCAAGGGTGATGACGGACGGACGGACAAAACGGGTGCAATAGCGATTTCGACATCTCGAAAATGCGCTAAAAATATAGACCAAGAGAATCCGAAAGATATCTATCGCCAGATTGCCACAACGATGATTAGGCCTGATGTTATACCACAGGGAGTAGGTCGAGCTGTTCAGTAATTACTCTCGAGACATCAAATCTAGATGATCGAGATGGCCAATGTAGATGGTCCAGATGTCCAATCTAGATGGTCGAGATGTCCAATCTAGATGGTCGAGATGGCGAATGTATATGGTAGATAAGACCGATGTAGATGGTCGAGATATCCAATCTAGATAGTCGAGATATCCAAGCTAGATGGTCGAGATGGCAAATGTATATGGTTGAGAGGGCCGATATAGATGATCAAGATATCCAATTTGGATGCTCAAGTTGGCCAATGTAGATGGTCGAGATATCAAATCTAGATGGTCGAGATGGGAAATGTATATGGTAGAGGGGCCGATGTAGATGGTCGAGACATCCAATTTGGATGCTCAAGTTGGCCAATGTAAATGGTCGAGATGTTCAATCTAGATGGTCGAGATGGTCAATGTATATGATAGAGAAGGAAGGTCGAGATGACCAATGTAGATGGTCAAGACATCCAATTTGGATGCTCAAGTTAACCAATGTAGATGGTCGAGATGGCCAATGTATACGATAGAGAAGGCCGATGAAGATGGACGAGAAGGCCGATGAAGATGGACGAGATGGTCAATGTATACGGTAGTGAAGGCCGATGGAAATGGTCGAGATGACCAATGTATATGGTAGAGAAGGCCGATGGAGTTGGTCGAGATGACCAATGTATATGGTAGAGAAGGCCGATGTAGATGGTAGTGATGTCTTATTTGATGATCAAGTTGGCCATGTAGATTGTCGATTCCGCCAATGTCAATTCCGCCAATGTAGATGGTAGAGATGACCGATGGTCAAGATTGTGGTACTCATTTTGGCTAGTCAATTGTGAAGCCATTTGTTTTTTGGTGTCCTCATTATTTTTCGCAATTGACACATTTCTGAGAATGTTATGATTGAGAACCAACCGGTTATATCTAACCTTATTTGACTTCTGAACGTTGCAAACATTTCCCACGACAAAATCGCGGCGGAACGTCGTCGAACAGTCATGCCTCACTATGACGCATTCCATCCGAGGTCCCTTGCGAGACACACTCCATCATGCTCTATCCACATATCCCGCTTGACATTTCTTGTCACCGAGTGGGAATCCTTCATCACGTGACCCCCACCCCCAATATTGCCATAGTTATTGGCTTCCACGGCATTTCTACTGTGAGTCCTGCACCTCAGAGCCTAATCTGTAATACGCATCGCCATCGCCGAGATCGTCCTGGATACAGTGGATCAATTTTGACACCTTTCCTGGGGGCTAGATCTGTAATTTCCTCGACCGTGTCATTAATCATCTTTTCACTTTTATCATCGGGACTCAAATGTCACGTGGGGCGGCACTAATTTCCGGTTCCCATTAAATAAGCTAAAAATAAAACCTACGTCGAAGTGATTTGCATACAAAAATAAAAGTGGAGGGAAGCATTATGCTTTTTCGATCTAGATGTAAGCGGATCTTATTTTGTGCAACATCGTTTAAGGGTAGCCAAAAAACGCCATTTTTCTGTCTGATTTTATCGACCCCGATGAAAAATAAAGAACGAAAGGAAAAGAAAAAAGATGCGCAAATGTCTCTCAAAAGTGGGAAAACAAGCCTTGAACTAACTTTGTTTGTTGATGGGATGCAGATATTACCGAATCTGGTCTGACCGTTGGCAAACAAACAATAATCCTCGATAATGTTCCCTGGGAAACGCCACGGTGTCCGGGGTAATCTAGCGTTGCTGTCTCTTTGTTGATTTAGACGTCCCAGATCCGGCCATTCGGACACATCAATCAAGTGGAGGGAACTTCCACCACACCCCTGCTTTCACTGGGGGAGGGGGTGGAGAAGGGGTGGAAGGTTCCATCTATTCGGGTCGCTTGGGATTCGGGTGTTCTCGACACTCGGACTAACTTTTTACTTTCTCTTTGCATCTTCCATCTCATGTAAAGTATATCAGTAACGGCCCTCTCAGTATAGTTCGTCAGATCGACCCACTCATTAGTACGTTGTCGTCGGCCCTGTCAATAATACTTCAGAAATGGCATTAACTATGGTATTCAATCATAGTCTATCTGCGTGGATAAGATTTAAATAAAACAATTGTTCAATTGTTAAAATTCAAACAAGTGTTAAATTCTTATCTAAAACGCTTTAAAAATAAGTTATTATGTTCTTAATACTAGAGTCTACTGGGGGATGGGGGCTACAACACTCCTCCCACACCAACCCCCCCCCCCACACACACACACAATTTGTTTTAGCTTTTAGAACCTAAAATAATGTACTGCTGCGCTGTGTTCAGTAAAAGTTACTTTTAGCACAATAATATTATTAATCTCTAGTTGTCTGGATTAAACTAATCAACGAAATATTAAATTGTAAAAGTATTAAATAGACATTCAAAATAGTTGTGGTCAAAGCCCTGTTTGTATCTGTAGCGTCCCACCTGTAAATGTAACGACACAAATAAAACAAAACAATAGGGAAAGATAAGTGTTAAAATATCGCCAAAACGGGATAAGGTCAAGAGTTAACATGCCTAAAAAAAATTAGAAAAAAAACGCACGCGAAAAGAGCCTGGGTTATCCAGTGACCGAAAAAAACAGGGAAAGAACTAGAGTTAACAAACAACCAGTGGTCAAAACTACATGAAATGAGCCTGAGTTAACTTGTCTGAGAAAAGAAAACCAAAACAGTAAAGAAACGAGCATGAGTTTTAACATTTCGCTAAAAATATTTCCTTCTATCACGCCCAACAAACATGCCACAAAACAAAGCCCGACACACGTTGAGCAAGTAATGAGGTCGTGGACACAGAAACTCAAAACGTCACATCATTAAATGAAAGTATTAATGTATACGTTAGCTGTTCAAACACGCTGTCGTAATGATTGACGAGGCAAACTCAGATTCGGAGTAAAAGCGAAGGAGGGTTGGGGGTATTGAGAATATAAACATTATATATAGACGAGGGTCATCGTTGAAGCTAAATCTATAATAGAAATGTAAACATTGACTAGAGAGGCATACGCCCGAATCGATGGCTTGTGAAGTGTGTGTGTGTGTGTGTGGGGGGGGGGGGTAATATGTCCGTTTCGGGAAAAATGAAAGAGACGAAATGGGAGACAGGCATGACGAACCCTTAATATAGTATTTAATTTTGACGCTTCAAGTTTGACCTTCTTTACAGCCAAGGTGCGCATTTCTGAATCATTTCTACAATTAACACTAGAATCTTGAAGTCCAAATTTTTTTTTTTTTAAATCCCTTATATTAACTTGTGGTGTCTGAACCCTTGCTTGCTTGCCGAAAAAAAATTGAATTGATTTTTAACCCACTTCCTTATAAGCTAGCGAGCGGAAATTTATGCAGGCAGACTCACGCTGATGATAAAAATGATGTATCAAAATTTCAGATTGATCGAATAGACAGTAGATCTAATTGAATTATTGAATTTTTAAATTATTTTATTTATCTCTATGTATCATGTTAATTTTTTAGATATAGAGTGTTGTGGTGCGTATTATGTTCAACAACCTTTCATGTCACGCAATGAGGTGCGCATTATATTGACAATATTTTTAAAAAATAAATTCACGATCGGTGCGCATTATAAATCTATTAAACATGTTTTACGAGACATAACTAATTTTGTATTTTCGGATTGATTGCCCTGCGTATTATAATGAACATCCTTATAGTTATGTCTCGTATATAAAGAATTTAAAGTCCAAAACTTGGTTTTTACGTATTTTTTTTAAATTTGTTAGACTTACAGCGATATAAAAATACTTAGACTATAACCCAAAACCGTCTGCTTCGAATTTTTTTGCTATCTCTTTGAATCACGTTACTTTGATGCAGTATTAAATGATTTCTCAAATTAAAACAAAATCAAAGTATCGAAGTACAACAAAAACCTTTCCCGTTGTGTTGCCTCTTTAAAGGTTATAGTCTAGAGTTTCTCTACAAAGTCACATAATCTCTTGACTAGCTGAATGTTTCTCTAGATTAGTGTTTCATTCTAAATAAATGTTTCTTGTTTGCGAACTTTACCGTTCATATCGAATATCTATGTGAGGCTTATTTTGGAAACGAACGTGTATAGTGTTGCATTCAACTATCAACGTAAAAAGTGTTGAAGTTAACTATTCCTGGTATTGATCGTGAAAGTGAGCAAAAATGGAAAATGTTCAAAATAACTCATACCTCATTTTAACAAATTTTCAAGCTGATTTTTTAAATATGTTTTTTAAAATTCTAAATCTTCATTTCAAAAATTTTAAAAAATAATAAAAAAACAACTATTTTTAAATTTATTCTTTCTTTTTTTTTTCTTCCTTAAACAATCTCGTCCTCATTATACTTCCTCCCATCGTCCCAACCAAGTCAATCAGCCACAGCCCCCTCCTCATTATACTTCCTCCCATCGTCCCAACCAAGTCAATCAGCCACAGGCCCCCCTCATTATACTTCGTCCCAACCAAGTCAATCAGCCACAGCCTTCCAACCCATGCTCCAATCATCTGTTCGCCAGAAAATGTACATACACTTACTTATTGAGCTCGTCTCTCCCATAGAGCGCCATCTATTGACCGGCCCATAAACTGCCTTGATTGATTGCTGGCCTGAATGCCATAATTATCCAATCTGCATCCTTGGAGTTAATCAAATTTCATGAATCGAATCGCTTCCAATCTAAGCGTTCTAAACCAAAGGAACTTTCTTAGCCATGAGTTTTAAGCTAAACGAACGCTATAAACTAAAAGCTTTTAAAAGGAGACCCAAAAAAAAAAAAAAAAAAAAAAAAAAACCACACCATGAAGTCTATTTGGTTTTGATGATTCTTGTAAAAAAATTAAGTTTCAAACCTTTCTTAAACTTTAGATACTTAAACATCTTCATTTTATTTGAACAACTTGAAAAAAAGAGACAACTGATACGTTATCGATTTGCATGTTATTACTCGAAAGAACGAAATCTCAGAAGAAGACTTAATATATTTGCCTCCTTGAATCTTCAAGCCAGAATGGTTACAGCGGCCTTGCTATCATGAGTTAGATGACCATATATCGGTTGCTGTTTCTTTTGGGTGTTTTGTTGCTATTTTTTTTTAAAATTTATAAATAATAGTTTTCCGGGAATAAAGTACTTTAGACTTGAAAGTGACGGCACACCCTGGCTGAAACAACTTGGCTTTCGTTCGTAATTCCCCGCCGTTAAAATTACGGGAGAAGTAAATGGGACTTGTCTGGAACAATGACGTCACCCCATTGAACATCGCTGACAAACTGGTCCCTCTTAAAACCCCCATCTGTATGCTTCCCTTCTATTGTGTTTGTCCACTTCTCGATTTGTTTAATGCCAGCCTCTAGCCTCTCCCTCTGGGTGGCCCCCCTCACCCCCACCCCTCCGGCACTTTATCACTACTGTGACGCTTCCCTTCCATGGAATTGTTTGATGACTGGACCGTGCGCCGGTCTGTCCATCCAGTATCCTCTTGTCGGGCCTGAATCAATATTGTCTATTTTATTGGCCATCTCTCAACACTTTCCCGTGTTTTGTGGCCGTCCTGTCGGTCAGCGCCCGTTCACGTGACATGTTTAGGTGGACATTTCGCTTGTCGCTAACATCCCCAAATACAATGTATAAAATACACGCACAAGTGGCGTATAGGGATGTGTATTCTACACTATGGAAACCTCAATCTTTTTTTATACCTTCCATTCCTCCACACCTTTGAAAAAAAATGTTTTGCTTCATCATTAGCTACAAGTGTTATGGGGGCGGGGGAATGTGGGCGGGGGACACCCCAATATTTGACTTAAACTAATAATTTAAAATTACGTTTTTTAACTTTTTGGACACACATGACTTAAAGTATCGAAGTAGAAATAACAGACACTTTTCGCTCCAAACGTTGTTCCGATACTAAAGTAGTGTCCACATTCTCGCCCATCATAAAGATGTGATGCACTTTTCAAATAAAGATTCATACATGACTTAGTCTTGGATAAATAAAGGAAGGTATACGTAAAACCAAGGAATTGGTCGTGGCCGCTATGCCAGAAACACTTGTCTATTGTCTAATGATCAGCATCTTCAGACGGCAATCTCCCTGGGTGGAAAGACGTGGGGGGATCAGTGGTCGACAAGTTACAAACAGGCCACAAAAGTGCGTGCATGTGCTACGATCATATCAATGTCGCACTCTTGTTTATTGTTGGGCAAGGGCATCTGGGCGGGGGGGGGGGAGGCAAAATAGGCTGTTATGAGAGTTATGAGAATTTATGGGGATTAATGAGGCTGTATGAGACTGTGTGAGGATTACGGGGATTTATGAGACGGTATAAGAATTACGAGACTGTACAATACTGCTTTTTGTTTAATCGCAAGATACTATCTATACCTTACTTTAATTGTTTTGCTAAACAATTCCACATAGCCTTGATTTCGTCAGTAAGCGGGGCTGGGAGAGGGGGTAAGATTTAGCATTGTGAACGAAGGCGAATTAAAAAAAACAACTTTAAAACATAAAGATAAACTAATATAATATTTGCATATATAGATAATCTTTACAAGCTAGACAAGAAAAAAAAATATTCTCGACCCGTTATGCAAAGTTTGGGCAAAAAAGCATTTTCCAAAACTAATAGGATGAAGCTCATTTAAATTCCGCCTGCATTCAATTAAAATTCTTTTGTTACAATTAATACTCAAATCCATTTTCCTTTTGTCATGCTTGGCGTAATGCCTTGTTAGCAACTGGAATTTATTTTCCACTCCGATGTGTCCGAAAATAACCGGTTACTAGACGTGTTGTTTCCCTAGCTGTGCAGTCAAAGGATGAAAATCTTCCAAACCCACAACACCAATTAACAACCCACCCATCACAGCAACAACACAAATCTTAACCACCCGAATGACCAATCCAATCAAAGTCAACCACCACCACAACATTTAAAAGCCACCAACCAATTAACATCACCTTCTTTAAAAACTATCAACCAAATCACCATCATTCCCGCAATCAACACACCACCCCAATCACCATCATAGCCACAATCAAACACTCCAACCCCAATCACCATCACCCCCACAATAAAACACGCTACCCCAATCAACATCACCTCCTATAAAACCTATCAACAAACTCACCATCATCCCCGCAATCAACACACCGACCCCATCACCATCATCCCCACAAACACACTACCCCAATCACCATCATCCCCACAAACACACCACCCAAATCACCATCATAGCCACAATCAAACTAACCACCCCAATCACCATCATCCCCACAATCAAACCCACCAACCCAACCAGCACCACCCCACCATCAAACCCACCAACCCAACTAGCACCACCCCACCATCAAACCCACCAACCCAATCACCGCCCACTTTTCACCCAACAAATTCCTCTTGAATTCCAAATGAATATTCGAAGTATCGACAGTCTCTGTGTTATTTATCGTGATGCACTCTAAACTCTACGCTGACAAGTCAGGAATAATTCATTAGGCAATAGACTATATTGACAGCGTCAACCCATGCGTGAAAAGCTCAGGGTCTTAGTGTGCACCACGGCTCGGCGTCATTTTAAACTGGCGAAAACTTGGCTCGAAACTCGTGGCTGTGTCCATATATGTAACTTCATATTTGGACCTTAATCGAAAACATTGTGACCTGTGGTGTATGAATGACACATGTGCATACTATTTTTTTTTATAATACTGATGATATCCATTTGATACCAAAAACAAATAACATTTTAATACCGATGTTAGATAGCCATTTGCACAAAGGAACAATAACATTTTAAAACCGATGAAATATAGCCATTAGTACCAAGGACAAATAACATTTTAATACCAATGATAGATAGCCATTAGTACCAAGGACAAATAACATTTTAATACCGATAAAAGATAGCCAATCGTACCAAGGACAACTAACATTTTAATACCGTTGATTCGAGAATTTTTGGTATTGATAATAGAGTAAAACATGATACTTATTAGATACAATATTTTAATATTTTAAATTAGATTGTATATCAGTCAGATAGTCTATTTAATATATGCTGCACAGTGAAACTGATCATTTAAACAACAGTTTATTTGTTTCTTAAAGTGAAATAGTAATGAATGACTGGATCATTTTTATTTCATTCGAATGTACACTCTCTGTGTCTCAATCCCGTATTCCAAACTGTATGTTACATACGCGTCCTTCAAATCCCTGTCACCGTACAAATCACATCCTCGTATATATTTGCAACCCACCACCCCGCCCCGACCTCCCTTGTGCCCAAAGAACCCACCCACCCCCTTTTACGTATATCCATGAAGCCTCATATATTTACCGCCCCAAGCAAACTTGTGATGGAATGCAAACGGGAACTTAGATATTGTTCCACGGGATGTATCCAATGGAATTCTTTTCTTTTTTTTTTAAAAAATCAAAGCGGGAAGCACCGATCTCGTTCCTGAGCCAAATAAAGTTTCAGTTTTAATCAAAAGACTTTATTTTTTCCTCCTCGTGTCTCTTTCAAACCAACATGCTGCTACATCGATCTGAACGAATCTCCAGTCATGCGTGTAATTTTGTCAAATGAGCTTCGTTTGCTTGTTGCCGGCACACACACCTAGCCATTACCTCACTTCTTCATCACCCCTTCATCACAGGGGCGGATCTGGAAAATTTAATTAGTGTTGTCAGGGTAAGGGTGGGGGCTGGTACAACTTTTTCTTTTTATCCCCCCTTCCCCCCCCCCCCATTTTTTTTTAATGTTCTTTTTTTTTAATTTTTAATAAATCATCATACCGCATCGTCGTCAAAACCTTATTTTCCCCGTTATTTCTTGTATTTTATTTTTTGCTCACGCCAAGAGAGAGGGGGTGGGTGCCGCACGCTTTGAAGTGAAAATATTTCCCTTTATCCACGCCCTTTCATCGCGACAAGATAATCTTATGTCGCGCGAACAAAAAAACAAAAATCTGGTTTATTTTAATATCTTTTTAGATGGAGGCAAGGACAATTCTGTGTATCAAATTTTCCTCTTTTTTTTTCTTTTTTTTCCGCCATCTCTCGTCGTGGTAAATGTTTTTAAAAAACAAAACAGAAATAATGAGATTTGTTTTATTACCTTCTATTTTTCCCCGTTCACATATTATTGTAATTGTCTGGGTTTATTTTGGTTTTTGTCAGAACGAGGATTTAATTGGTGGGCAAGAAATTTTAAATGATGACGAATGTCAACCTGTCAAGACCTCGGAAACAAATGTCAAAGTTCGGCTCTATTTTTAGATTTGACTTTAAAAAAAAATTATTAAAAAAAAAAAATCAGTTAATTACGCTAAAACTACACCTATCCTATTTATAGAAGAAAATATTGCTGTTTAATTTTAAATGAAAAGCTTTCCAAAATATATAATTCTAAAAATGT
Organism: Radix auricularia; assembly: GCA_002072015.1. Classification (NCBI taxonomy): domain Eukaryota; kingdom Metazoa; phylum Mollusca; class Gastropoda; family Lymnaeidae; genus Radix; species Radix auricularia. The sequence continues at coordinate 891,011 of MUZC01000492.1, forward strand.
GTCGCCGTTATATTTCAAACCCGTTCAATCCAACCTTAAGAACGTTTAACACACCGTTTCCTTATGGTCTTCCTTGCCCAAGTCACGTGTTAGCCCCAGACCGCGGCTAATGACAAAATAATGAGTTGCAGGATTTCCCCTTCCCCCCCTCAGATTTTTTCTATTATTTGTTCAGGCCATAATTACAAGGGTAGGTAGGTCGTCTAAATTAACCTGCTTATGGAATAATATACACCGGGGACTTCATCTTGGGTAAACACATACGGCAGCCATAACATGCAGGTACCGCAAGTGTAAAATAATGAAAAGCAGCACGTGGAATCCACAAGGATTAAAAAAAAAAAGAATTAGGTGGCTTTAGGTTGGACTGAAGTCACAGCGTCGGAATATGTGAATCTTAGGGGTTTCGAAAAAAAAGCTTCTGAATATGAGTTTAGGGGTTTGAAGCACAGCCTCCGACTATGCGGTGCTTAGGGGTTTTAGCACAGTCTTACAATATGCGGAGATTATTGGTTTTAAGAACAGTTTCAGATAATAAGGAGCTAGGGAGTTTTAAGCACAATCTCATAAAATGCGGAGCGTATGAGTTTTAAGCAGTCTCAGAATATGCGGAGTTTTTGGGTCTTCTAACACATGCTCAGAAGTTTGATCGGGGAGTATAACCGCGAAAGATAATCGTAGGAAGCCTTAGAATTGGGGATGAGCTATTTGAGTGCGCAACTTCGGGGGGGGGGGGGAAATGGATCCTTATCCGTTGTTGTGATATAACATCAGTTTAAGGGGCACAGGTCCGGAAGTGGGAAAGTACCCTGACAAGTTTAACGTCAGAATAAGGGTTTGGGCTCATGCCTCAGAAGTGGTTGTCGCCTCAGAAGTGGTTGGTGGTAGAGGTACAAAAGGGTTTATGTATCATTGTTAAGGACGTAGTATCTTACCTTTGTTCTCGGCTTCAATATTTCAGCACGATCTCCGCTAGAGAGATATCTCACAACGTATTAGAGAAATTAAAATAATTAAAATAATACGGAAGGGCTTTTAAACGTATCAAATATTAACATATAATTCAAAGTAGTTTTTCAACTTTCATCGATGGTTTTATTATTATTATTATTTTTCTGAGTAATCATAATAACAACTAATAAATTGATGATTTGTATAGCGCTATATCCTAGCAAGGAGCCGAGCTTACTGTGCTTTGCATGGAGATAATAACATACATAGGCTATATTTATTAAATAAACATTCATATCATAATATGGTGTCGGATTTTAAGATACAAAATTTCTCCCCAAAATAGTTATATAACTTCACATAACAAATTGGATTCGATTAAAAAACATTTAGTGAAAGAAGTCTTTTAGTAATTATGTCACAGAAAATTTTCTTGCTAAAGAACTTCTTTCACTAAAAACAAAACCTTTACTTTATGTCACAGAAAATTTTAAGTAAAGGTTTGTTTTTTTTGTTTTTTTTTAAAGTATTTTACATTTCAATCGATAATATCCGCTCCCTTTTATTTAACCAGTCACCCTATCAAGTAATTTTCTTAACTATCTACATTTGTAAATTGAGCATCTTGAAATGGCAGTGTCCACAAGAATCTGTAGGTTGGAAAAAAAGGGGGTAAATGGGTGGAAATTCCAAATGCAGGCCTCGCCCTAAATATCTCGGGAATATGAGAAGGGGATTTTGGTTGTCGCAGGGGAAGCTACCCCGTCCGAACTGATGTCAGACACAATGGAATCTAATCCTGTTCAGAAACGGGTTTGTCAACCACGATGGAGCCCTGATACTTGTCGAAACGTGTCCCGACAAGGAACATAATGTCGTATTATTGTTGTATTGTTGGCGATTTTGGTCTCAATTCATGAAAAAAGTATAAGTTTTTAAATTGATAATTGGGATTCCTTTCATTCAGGCCATGACACATGTACATCGGCTTTAATCCGAAATTATTTGTTAAATTAGGATTAAATTTTTTTTTTTTTAATGACAAATAATGCAATATTATTTCAATTCTTTTTAAAAGAAATAGTAATACTTTCATCAATTTTTTTTTATAAAGATAAGACTATTCCTTGTAGTTTTGTTTCTTTTTTTTTTACTTTACCTATCGCTGAGCTTAGTCATAATCCTCACGTATTTTGCGTAATTTAAAGTTTAAATTTCCCCCAACCCATCCTTGATATTTTATATTTCTACTAAAGATAATTTAAAGAACATATAGATCTTTGCTTGAAGAGGTCATCTTTAATTTCAAATCTAAAGACTTTCTAAAGCATTAGCCCTTTCTATGTAGTAGCTAAAAGTATAAACTCCCAAAATGTTTCTAGACTTGGAATTTTGAAGGATAACTTTTTTAAATATACGCACATTTCTTAATTAAAAAACTAAATCAATATTCAGTTTGTGTGAAGCCATTAAATATTTAGAAAGCGTTTAGAGCCAGCTTTCGCTTGTTCACATTGTCTGGCTCATTTCCATATCAACAGCGCCGCTCTAAATCAGTTTTACCCCTTCCTGCCAATGTTCGCGTCTCTTATCTTTGGAAAACGTGCCGCCAAAAGCAAAGAACGGATCCACTGCAGCTGTTGACAGTAACGAAAAAAACACCTGCACGTACATTAATTAGTTCATCGTGGTGCAAGAAAAGCCTCGAGCATCGTAACCATAGCCATGAGAAAATAATGGTATACAAATAAAAATCCTTAATTACAATGATATTTTAAAATGTTAATGAAATCATCATGTTAACTTTTAGAATTGAAGCTATCTATATATATATTAAAAATCACAATATCACTCATTGGTTTGAGAACTGCTGACATTATTGATGAAAAGACCTAAGACGGGCCCGGAACTAAAGCGAAATTAAGACAGCGACGGAAAGGGTCCAGAGAATGAGATTATAGAGATATGACTTGGAAAATAAGAGTGTCCCGAAGATTAAGATGTCTGAGGCACAACTCCTGTCTGCGAGGCCACACAGCATTATGTCCCCTTCGATTCGCCTGGGACTCAAATGGGCAGCAATAGCTTATCTAGGGGACCAGGGGACCGGAACTTGGGGTTATATCATATGTCGGCGTGTTTCTGATCCGAGGGTTCCACGAGTGTATTTGAAGGGGGAGGTGGCACAATATCTAAGGGATATCATTGAAGATTTTCATGATGGATGCAGGTGAATACAACAGAAACACGTTGTTCGAAGGCTGCTGAGCTGAACATACTGCAATGCATACGAATACTGCAAAAACACAAAATGAATACCACAAAAACACACTACGTAAATACTAAAAAAAAAAGTGAATTATACAAGAACACCATGTGATCACTACAAGAACACAATTTGATCACTACCAGAACACCATGTAATCACTACCAGAACAGCATGTGATCACTACAAGAACACCATGTAATCACTACCAGAACACCATGTAATCACTACCAGAACACCATGTGAATGCTACAAGAACCATGCTCAAGGGAAGCAGGCTAATACACTTTGACTTAAGATATTCTTATTTTAAGACGTAAGTAATTTATTTCTTAGATATAATCAATCTAATCAGTGCCATAAAACATTGTACCTATGCCATAGCCACCCCGGGCGACAATTTATCATATACTGATTGGTTACTTTTTTCGACCAAACTGCTATAAAATAATCTGCTTTGAGACAAAGGCTCACAAAATCAATATTCCCGCTTAGGGTATATAAGTACGCAGGTGAATATAATGCTCCTCTGAATTAATATCCACACTAGGTCAATCCTGGATTCAAGATTTCTTTTAAACTTTAATTATGCGGCATTACTTCGCCTGGGGTGTTTGAAAACTGTGAGTAAAACTTTAGAACCGCTGTCATGGATTTTAAAGAAGGAACACGCGGACATCGTTATGCGGCTATTTGGCTGACATGGAGTTGTCTTTAGACGAGATTCTCTATAATCCTTAAACATCATCCTCCAACTTTCTCATACCACCGTTTGCATCTTAAGTTCCATGTTCCCAAACATAGTTCCATGTTTCCAAGCATAGTTCCATGTTCCCAAACATAGTTCCATGTTCCCAAAAATAGTTCCATATTCCCAAACGTAGTTCAATGTTCCCAAACTTAGTTCTATGTTCCCAAACATATTTCCATGTTCCCAAACATAGTTCCATGTTCCCAAACATAGTTCCATGTTCCCAAATGCAGTTCCATGTTCCCAAACGTAGTTTCATGTTCCCAAACGTAGTTCCATGTTCCCAAACGTAGTTCCATATTCCCAAACGTAGTTCCATGTTCCCAAACGTAGTTCCATGTTCTCAAACATAGTTCCATGTTCCCAAACAGTTTTCTTCACAAAAGTTTACTTTTACAATCATCCACTTTTGTTAAATGTAAAATTCAAATTTTTGGTCAATGTTTAAATACCTTTGTCTTCCCTTCATATCAATGCAAAAAGTATGCACATTTACATTCCCAAATTTTAAATTTCAACTTAAAAATACAAAACGACAATAATATTACGGAAGAAACTAAACTTCTATTTACCGCTACTTAAAGTGTCATAAACATTTAGACATACTCTAAGATCCCGGCAAATTACTTTGAAACATTTGAAGAGAAAGTGAATGTGCATATGGAGCAGACTGGTTGGTGAAAGAGTGAGCGAAAGAACAAAGTTTGAGCAAGAGAGAGAGAGAGAGAGCGAGAGAGAGAGAAATAAAGAGTCTTGGCCAATGATAGGAGGGGTGTACAAATATCTTGGTTCCAGCGCAATAAAGTCTCGGGAGAAGCGCCGAGATCTGCAATCGGTGCAAGATCTTAATCTCATTCTTTAGGGGACATGACATGGCCGAGATCAGGCGAGGGCCGGTACATTTTATTGAGTGCTCCGTGCTTACGGGCTGATTGAGAGAGAAAATACAAAAGAAAGGAGAGAGAGAAATGAGAAGCCAGAGAGAGATCAAATAAAATGTGATTGGGAAATGAGAAGGAATAGAGAGAGAGAAGGAGAGAGAGAGAGTGAGAGAAAAGAAAAGGGAAAGATAACAGTGGAAAAATGAGAGAGGGGGTCTAGAAATGGTAGAGAGAAAGGGGGGGGGTAAAAAGACGGATATATCAAATGGAAAGAGTAAGGGAGAGAAATGAAAAACGGGAGAGAGAAAGAAAGAGAGAGAGTCAAAGAAAGAGAAAACAGTGCATATATAGAGAGGAGGGGGAGAGTGAGGATCGAATGTGGCTGGAGGTGGGAGGAAGTGGACACGTAGGTAGACAAATGTGTAGGACTCTTGTGAATGCCAGAGTGATGAGAAAAAGGGAGGACGATGGAAGGGCGGATTATTGGGGGAAAATGAGGAGGAGACCAGATGATGAAAACAAACAGAAAGAGGTGACGGAATGAAATAGTGATAAGAGCATATATTAAGAGGCATGGGGGGGGGGCAACAGAGTGATGATAATAAAAAAAAATATTGCGTTAAAAACATTTACCTGTTTATCTTAACACTAAGGTACATCCTCGATGAAGAATTCAGATTAAAAGAATAAATATTTAAAGCTTTTCAATAGTTTCGCTTAAGGAAAAAAAACTATTTTCAAACAGATTAATTCCTAAAAAAACAGATAGCATCTTCGGGGTGGGGACGGAAGAGTAGGGGGATAGTTCCTGCAAACATCCGATAAATATTGTTTATTTAACAAACATTAGGAGCAGCGCTACGAGAAACCTTCACATCGCATTGAATTTAAATAGAAAATTTGCTCAATCTTCATGAATTTATAAGGAGGGATGCAACAAGATTGAAGTTCATGAGAGGAACTGATTCATCCATGTTGTGATATGCAGCTGGTGCAAAGGAGAGAGTGATAAAAATCAAAGTGAAAGGAGTAAAAAGTTCATAGAGTTAAACAGAAACAGCTAAATACATATTTGAGTATCATGTTTAAGAGTAACCAATGGTGTAAATCTTTGCAAGAAGGCCTTTTTTTTCCTACTATTAAGGGAAGGCTATGCAGTATTTGGTCCTGTAAACGATATACTAAACCATTAACATATTTGGAATTTGAATTGATATTGTATTAGGCTGCAAAAAGTTGTGGCTAATCTTTACGCTCATTTTGAACCTCTTCGTGGGGTGTCCGTTATGCTGAAGTTTAATCACTATTTTAGTATTACATATATTTAATATGCTGGTGATGTTACAAAGAAATTCAAAGCGAAGATGAATGTCAAATTAATCGCATCTTTTTAAAATATATAAAAATATAGACTATCTTCCTGTAAAACAGTCCCATTATTTCATACGAGCAAAATACCCGTGCTACGCTACGGGGTAGGTACAATAAGAATAACTTTATTTGGTTTTGGGTCTCAAATTCTCCTTAAAAATGAATGTAAACGCATCTGGAAATTAGGGTAGTGATAAATCAAACCCCTTCTTAATAAAAACAACGATATGTGTGTCGAGAAAAATAAAAATATTATTAATTTAAATATTACCCATCAATTTTGGTATTTCTGCTTTAATATAGCATCATCATTATCATCCGTGTCTCTACAGCCCATGTAGGGCCCTGGCTTGCTCTACCACATCCTTCCAGCTACAGCCCATGTAAGGCCCTGGCCTGCTCAACCTCATCCTTCCATTCAGATCGATTGATGGCTTTCTTTCACCATGCTCGAACCCCTTTAATAACGCATGCTATATATTCTACGTGAATAACAAATATCGTTAACAGTTTAAAAAATCTAACGGGCAAGGTTCACTTTCTTTTCACGTGAATCAAAACATGAAAACAATATATTTCCACATGATTCCTTTGGTTCTTAGAAATTGCTCCCTAAACACCCATTTCATTTATAGTCTAAGCGTGAAATTCGTTCAAGACGGATAGGATATTTTTAGCCAGATATTATTTGTGAATATTGTGGCTTGGGGAGAGTGGAAAATATGGTTTATTTGTTTTCAAGGCTCATGTTCCTTTAACGTGAATAAAAACATAAGAACAATGCTGCTTTTTAAGAAAATGGTGAGAAATTGATCTCCTTATAAATTTTATGTCAATCATTATATATTCCCGCACATTTTTTCTAATAGTAACAATTCACTTTATATCAATCTTTATT
>MUZC01000492.1:905423-932700 GCA_002072015.1 Radix auricularia
GGGCGGGGGGATGCTTTTTATTCACAATAAATGTCAGTCTCTGTGTTTGAATACAATCACAGTGTTTTTGCAATAAAAGTTGGTGAATACAGAAAGAAAAAATATATATATAAATATATATATAATTAAAATATTTTTTTTAAAACAAAAAATACTTGGGCCTCAAACACCTGAAATTTCTTTGATTACGTTAAATTGTCTATTATATTGGATATTATCGCAAGAAATGAAAGCAGGCAGTTATTTTTTTTTTTATAGCTCTATGCGGCATTTCACTGTGAATTAGCTATGAGCAAACGATCGCACACAAACAATGAGTTCAAACAAATGATGCTATATTACATATACCAAAAACGTTTTGGTATTCGAAATTTAGTGTCGTGTGAGGAGAGGTGTGAGTTGTTTTTGTAGTTGTTTTTTTTTTTTTTTTTTTTTTTTTTTTTTCATTAATCACTTTTTTTTCAATCGCACCCCAACAAAAAAAAAAGTTGACATAGAATAAATAAAACAATCGTTCGTAACGAGCAAGTCTTAGCTTCATCGTGCCGAATTGCAGGCCTAGCCCTCCCACCACCCCTTTCTCTGGCTTCCAGCCCTTGAGGTAGATAATTCTCAATCAGCCGGCGCTTGTGGCTCTACGCCTTAAATCTTAATTTGTTGCCATCACACGGGGGACTGCACGCCGCCCTTAATCCAACATTCTCGTACACGATATGTGAGGGGGGGGAGATAGAGGAATACACAGACAGCGAGAGAGAGAGTGTGAGGTATTGCTAGAAAGACGAAATTGAGCGAGAGAAAGAGACGGACGGAGGAGCAAAAATTGAAGAAGACAGGCATATACTTACATAGACGTTTAGGTAGACAGACATGGATAGTTTTGGTGTCTAAGAGTTTGCATGACAAAGAGAGAAAAGAAAATGTGGTTCTTTAAGAATGGGAAATTTTGAAATTAGATTATCTATTACCATAGATCAAGTGGAATATTTGGCTATTTGAACTTATAAGCTTGTTTGTGTTTAGGAATTGTTTGTTTTATGAAAGATAGAGACAGAAATACAGCACACGCACACGCACACACACATACAAATAAAAGAGATTGAGAGAGCGAGGAGAAATGTGTTTCAATTACCCAAGAAACGAAAGAATTTGACTTTGATAATGAGAGCTTGTATCATTAAAAACTCTGTTGTGTCATTTTCAAAGCTTTATTCTATTTTGACTTCAATTCATCTGTATATCAAAGATTTATCTATTTTGCACACGATTTAAGTGTGATTGAAGTATGTCTTGAAAACATGTCAATGTTTTTAATGATCAGTACAAGTTTGACTCTCTGCTCAGGCTTCGTATTTTGAGACATTAACTCTTAGCTACTTTTTAAAAAAAATTTGGTTCATTAACTCAATTGTTTGTGTTGAATATGTTATTGGCTTTGTTCAATGGTCCACAGGCTTTGTTCATTGAGTAAACGTTTTGTTCATTTAGACAAGCTTTTTGTTTCTTTAGTCATAAGTTGTGTTCATTGAATCATACTTTTTGTTTATTTAGTCATAAGTTTTGTTCTTTGAGTTATACTTCTTTATCTTTATAGTACTGGTTTTTGTTTATTTCGTCTTTCGGTCTTTTATTTTTATCGGAGACAATTTTTACGACAAAGGAATTAACAGAACTACAGCGATACAATTGGTACATAAGGGATTTACAGCGACGAGTCACGTTTCGAACGACATTTCAGGATTTGGAAATAGGATCCAAAAACTGAATCTGCTTCTAATTATTTCTGGGTAATCCAAAAATTTATGGCCCGAAATAGCCGACTGAAAGATGAGAAGCAATCATAGAAAGACACAAAAGTCATGGGGAAATGGTAAAACCTTGATTAAAACAACGGAATTACTCCAAAGTAAGCAAATCCTAGGATCAAATTGTTTTAATTTTTTTTTAGTTTACTCGGGATCCACACTAACAGCCACCTAAAAATAGTTAAAACCAGGGCCGGTCCTAGCAATTACGGGGCCTTATGCGGCTTAGTATGCGAAAATGATAGCGCGGGACACAGTTTGGGTATCGATTTGGAATTAATAAGGATAATAAGTGAAAATAAATATATGCGGGGCCTATGAAAGCGTTGGGCCCACTGCGGCCGCATAGGTTGCAGTGGCCTAAGACCGGCCCTGTTAAAGACCGCTAACAAAAATGGTAAAAATATTAGGATTGTGGGAGTGACTCTAAAAGGGCGGAAAAAATAATAGTAAGATTGTTTGAGTGATAACAATATGGGAACAAAAATAATAGTAGTACTGTAGGAGTGATTGCAACATGGATACAGAAATAATATTAGAACTATGGGGATGATTGCAATATGGGTACAGAAATAATAGTAGGACTATGGGGATGATTGCAACATGGGTACAGAAATATTATTAGAACTATGGGGATGATTGCAATATGGGTACAGAAATAATAGTAGGAATATGGGGATGATTGCAACATGGGTACAGAAATAATAGTGGTACTGAAGGAGTGATTACAACATGGTACCGAAATATCAGTGGAACTAGGAGTGATTGCAACAGGGTACAAAAATAATAGTAGTACTGTAGGAGTGATTTTAACATGTCTACACCAATCTCCAATTATGATTTCATCTACCGTCTAGAATTACTTGAAGATAACACTGCACACTTGATTATTGAAGAATAAAAAGATTTGTGACCAATGACATGTTAAATTACATATAGCATAAATCTGGTCTCGCAAAAAATGTGTGTACGTACTACTCCTATTTATGTAGATGGTACAAGTACGGTTAAGATTATTTGTGTACCACGTTTGATTTATGTTATTCTTCATGAAAGGGCTGATGAAAAAACGCCAGTAAAACAAGGGCAGGCAAATACAAATACCGGTAACCAAAGCGATACCCATGTGAACTTAAGGCAATTAGGAGCGCCAGAGTTGTGGTTACTGGAGACGCTGAAAGATGTTCATTCAATTCAATCCTCTTGTGATGAACGCTCCCAGCGTCCCTGGCTGAGTTATTCCCCCATATACACTACACAATGACACTCACTCTCACTCGCACGACCCAAGTTTAGATAGGTCAATATTTACAACACAAACACCAAACCTCGCCCCCCTACTACAGCTCCGTATCGGGTGCTAATGTCATTCATTGTCTCACTACATCAGCTTTGTTGATTGAAAACATGACGAAACTCTTTCTGAAGACTGAACTGAAACGGTTATAGCGTTGACCTCAAAAAATAATTGTAAAAAATATACTTGTGACTTTTTTTGATACATCAAAATAGATTGTAACCCTTAAGGGAAATGGTTCCGAAATTGCCTGCTAAGAGCTGTCTCCAAGAAATATGGAAATAATAATAAACAGAAAATAAACGGAGAGACAAAACAATTGTCATTTTTCCAAAATATTAAAGAACCTAAATTATGTATATCAGTTAGATATAGCATTTTTCGAAAGAGAAAATGTATTTTTTTACTATAAATTTTAAAAAATAAAATAAACCCGTGTATATATTAATCTCCTAAATGGTTTCCTCTGATGGACATTATTTACGTTTAGTTACACCATCAGGGGTGACACCATACTGTAAAATTTTATATATTCCCGTTATTTCGCACTGAAAAACTCGGAGGAGTTCTATGGGTTAAATAGTTAGGGGGTGACACAATGAGATACCACCCCGGGTGACACCATAAGCTACCGACCCGCGTGACACCAACCCTTGTGACGCCTCTGGTTCTCTTGTCAATATTGTCAGATTTTGTTGTCTTGAATCACTCATTGTGGAATAAAAATTGTCGTTAATCAACTTCAGTTAGGAGAACTAGATATACTGATGGAAAATATTGAAAAAAAATTCTTAGGAAAATTATAATGTTTGGTACAGAATTTTCCAATCTATACTGTTATATTTTAAACAGATCAAAGGGGCCTTTCCCCCAATTTTTCAAACATAATACCTCTTCTTTTCTTGGAGTGTAGGAATAACCAGGGCTAGTCTTAGGCCACTGTAACATATGAGGCCGCAGTTGGACCCACGCTTTTATAGGCCCCAGCCATCTCAATTTTCACTTACTATCCTTATTAATACCTTTTCCCTTCCCAAACTACGCCCGCGCATTCCTTTTCACATACTAAGAGGCAGGGGGCCCCGCAATTGCTAAGACCGGCCCTGTGTACAGCCATAAAAACTTGGATCCTTTTTTCTTTTAATATTAAACTGTTCTTTATCAATGTCATTAAAGAAATGTATTATATGTTGAAATGCTTCATTTAGTAGGTTACATGGTATTATACACGAATATTTTCTTGCAAGGACATGCAATTCATCAACGCGTACTTTTATTTTCTTTCATAATTCCATCCATTGATAAAAACATTGCTCGTACTTCTTGCTCTAAAGATAGAACCAAGTCTTCTGACCTTTCGCCACTCATATTTTCTCCTTCTAACTCGGCGTTCAGTTGATATCTACAGCTCTCTATAACAGCATTCTGTAATAGCACATCTCTGTCTTTTTTCTTTGAAATGGGTTTGCATTAATTTTTTTTTAAATACGGATTCCCATAAATTCAGAGGGAATATAAAAGAAAAAGATTGCATTAAACTGAGTAAAATTCCAGCATCTGATCTCGTTTATTACTTACTTATTCAGATGTCAAATTTTCCAAGACGCTTGAAATTCTAAAGTTTGTTTTTGTTTCCGAAATTATTTATGCCTATCGCTTGGTGTTTAGTAAAGGGGAAATGTGAATATTTTTCATGTTCTTTCAATTAGTAATTATGCATAAATTAGACAAATTCAAATTATTTACACATTACATTACGCAACCGCCTCTCTAGCTACGCCACTGCATGAAAATTAAGGTGGAAATAAATTTGGTCTTGTCTGATTGATATGAATCATCTCTGATGAAGAGTATTTGATTAACGCTTCAAATATTTCTTTAAACTAAGGTAGTCTCGTCTCAGAGATAGTTTTCGCTTTCTTGACATACGATTACATGAGGCAAACAGCGTTCATAAAACTAATAAATAATGACGCATTTCGAGATGATGAAACTTTAATAATGTTTTTGTCTATTTGATGATGGCATTTAAAATGTTTAGGCTGTTAAAAAATTTGGACTGAGTTACGTTGACTTGTTTTCAAATGTATGCAGTAGATTGTTCTAAACTAGGTGTTAAAATGTTCGCTGTTTAGATTGAATTTGATTAAAATGTGACTTTAGAGATTATAATTTTAAAATTTGATAGTATACTAATTAATATTGTAAACTTTACGATAGATCCCACAATCTAAAGTAAAATAGTTTCTACTAACTTTCCATAGAAACAATAAAGAGCACCAGAAAATGGGCACAAGTCTCTAGATAAAACAAAGCTCATTGGGAAAGTAGTGGTTACAAAATATGTTTTTTAAAAAGACCAAAACATTGAACAGAAGATGCACTTGCTATGTGAAATTGTATTTTTTTTTTAAATATATTACAAAGCTTTAGATCTATATGAGGTTGAACAACACAACACAGACGTGGAATGCAATGCGGTTTTTTCAATTGAAATTTCTGGCTTTGAATTCTTCAAAATCGCTTTAGCTTTACAAAATGCGCCACTGTTAAGCAAGGCATTCATATTTTCCCAATGGTCTCCTGCTACAAGTGTGTAATAACATAATAATTTTCCGACTTTATCATCACATCATGTTTCAGTTTTTCGGTGTTAAAAGCGTCCACAGCTGACCACGACTTTGTCATACCATCGAGTAACAAATGAAGTCTTCGTGTGTCCTGATACCGTCCCTTGTAACTTAGCCTCGCTCTCCTCTATCACGTCCAGTGATTGCTTCAGTATTGAACAGAACCCCCATCCTGCGCTCTCTCCCTCCCTCCCCCTCTCTCTCTCTCTCTCTCTCTCTCTTTTTTTTTTCTCTCTCCACTCCCCTATACTTTTTTATTTTATTTCACATCGAACGTCACCAATCACCCCCAGCCAATGTTCGAGGCCGCAATTTTATGCCCACGGTTCATCTAATACATTTAATGGCAACAAATGTGTTCCAGAGAAAAGCCGACAGCAGAAACCACAGGCAGTCTGCCCAGACTGACAAGCAACGGCGGGAAATTGTGGAGGCCTATGAGGTTTGGGGGCCCAGCAACAGCGGCCGTCTAACCATGTAACGTTGGTCTCAATCTGACGCATGGCGCTAAGTCTTTTTTTTTTCATCAGCACGAATCTGGTTTAAGCATTGACGATATTATGTCATGTCAATTTGACGAAACCATTTGCTGTCCCAGTGGGTTGTCGTCGGAACAATATTTGAGGTCGGCAAAAAAAAATTTGCATTCCAAATATATTTGTAAAAGAATTATTTGCTTTTGGCAATGATGTAAAATTGTCACCCAATAAATAAAGAACACAGAGTGGAGACTAATAATACAACTTTAAGTACGTTTTCATACGTGACCAATAGCGAGGATTTCTATTGCTAAATAATGGTTAGAGAGAATGCTCGTTTAGCGGGTAAAATTTAACAATTTTGATCAAAAACAGTAAATTTAATACTGAATTTATGGACTTTTTGTAGACATTTCCGCAAACGTCTTCATGGTTTTTGTTAGCAAATTATCCAGCGTTACGGAAACAACTAAGAAGAAATCCGCCACATAGTTTGGTTATATCTCAAGCAGTGGCGTCGCTAGGGGGTGTGGGGGGGCGGGACGTCCCGGATGACACCAATGAGGGGGGGTGACATCAAAATGTAAAATTATGTATATTCCCGTAGTTTTGCCCTGGAAAACTCAGAGGAGGTATATGGGTTAAGTCGTGTGGGGGTGACACCATGAGCTATCATCGCCCCGGGTGACACCAACCCTGGTGACGCCTCTGATCTCAAACATACTAGATACCGCCTCTCTATCAAGTCGGTGCCTTGGATCAGACAGGAATTTTATTATTTTTAAAGTTCGGTTAGTAAACGCGGTTTATTATAATCATTATTCAGGATGCACAGTAAGAACGTTTCCGATCATTAAAATATCGTATTCCATTTTATGCTTTGCAGATCACGCGAGAGTTTAAAACCATAAAACGAATATTTTGAAAACATTTTTTTTATTTTATTGGTGAGAAGTGGGCTGTAATGGTGCGAGCTGTTTATCTAAATGCTAAAAAGCCAAAATTTTCATCCTGAATTCGTTATTGAAGAAGACAAAAATGTCTTTAAAAATACTCCTGCATGGCAAATGGATGCTCTTTATTTTTGCCGTAAATAAAAAAATATTTAAAAACAAATAAAAACAAATTATTTCAAAAACGCGTTTCCCGATTTGCCAAAGAGAAACTAAGAGACGTGATTTTCGTTTGTTGTTTTAGTAATTAGAGAAAGCGCGTGTGGGGGGAATAATTACAGTCATCCCAGTCCAGCGGTTCAAAAACTGTAGCCAATTGATACATTTTTTATAACTTTTTGGGGGGGCTCGTTTGTGTTTTTATGAGAAAAAACAACCTTTTATTTGAATTTATTTATTTGTTTTATATATATTCCCAGGGCTGGTTACAGCTGATATTTGGAGTTTTCTATATTTAATGGAATTATTTCTTCAGAAACATTGTAGTTTTTTTAAATCGCTCTTTCACTCCAATTGGATAAGGACGAAGCGGTTATTCCTAGCTAGCCGGATTATCTTAGGTACATAGTGAAACATAGGATTCCCTTCAGTGACCCTTATAATCCAACACAAATTTGTCAAGGAAAGACGTTAGGCGAACCCGGGGATGCGTTTGTACGGCCCAAGATATATAGACACTTTTTAATCAGTTGCCAAAATTAAATTTAACTCATGGATAAGGGCCCCATACAAGACCACAAAAAAAACTCTGTAAACAAAACAACAAAGAGAGAAAAAAAAAACTTTCCCGGTATAAAATTCAAAGACAAAGTCGTTGACGTTGAAATTTATAAAAATTGAAGAAATTAGAAATAAAAAAACTTTTGAATATCGACATTGTCGAATTCATGGAAGTTCAGGCAATCAACATATTCCCATGACTAGCATGAGAAAAATACACGAGCCGACTAGGTACATAGCCACCACTCACCATAGACTAACAGCCCTAGACCACTTACACACAGCAACTGACCACCTACACACAGCGACTGATCACCTACACACAGTGACTGATCACCTACACACAGCGACTGACCCCCTACACACACAGTGACTGACCATTTTTTATTTGCCGCCTTCAGTCAAATCCACTGACCAGCTTGGGTCAGTTATTTGCACTGACTTCCAGACATTAAGTCACGTAATGCAAACCCACTGACCACCTGAAGACAATGACGTACGTTTTTCAACTTCAGCCGGGTCCTTTTAAAATCCAGTTGTAAACAAGGCCCGTCTGAGCCTTCCGGGACTCGTGACCACTAATTTAACGGCGTAGTTTATCTATGGTCTCGTGACGTTACGATGTTTTTGTTGTTGCTCACTAGCAGGAGAATTCCATTTAATAACACCCAAGGCTCGCCACGCTAAAGATGGTTTATAGGACAATGAGGTATTTGGAAGGGAAACGAAGGGAAGTAACTTTTTTTTTCCATGAGGCTGCTCATTATTCTAGCTAGTGGAAATAATGGAGTGAGTTGGTATATTCTGTGCATGATGCCATGTCTTCAAATTTGCCAATGTGGTCGCGGTGGTCAAGTGGCGTACCGATGGTCACGAGTTCAAATCCACGCGAAGGGGTCCCCGAGTCACCCAGCTCTGAATGGGTACCTAACTAGACAATAGTTAGGCGGCTGGGTAATGCGTGGAACCTTAATAGCCGTGGCCTGTGACCGCTACATCACTTGCCAACAGATCATCTGTCATGGTCTGTGGACGCAATTATCTTCTGCATAGAAGGAGCGTCTGTATATCTAAGATCTAAGATAATGTATATCCCTCATCGCAACCTTGCCAATATTGTCTCAACATCAACATATTACCTACCATACCATGTTTCACAAATCAGCACTAACACTTTTTAATACCTTATTAAAGACACTCTAACTTACCCTTACTAACAAACTCTCGCTTCCTATTTCTTACTAACTTACATTCATTTGCGTACCACAAAAAAGATGAACTCACCAAAGTACTTTGACTTATATAAGACCCTCAACGTTCTCGGACTAATTTACGATCACAAAAATACTTTGACTAACAAAGAAATTCTCATTAACTAATTAAAACCTCACTAACAATGTTTGGTTATACTGTATCACAGTCAAAATACTGAGACCAAGATCTACTCACCAAAATACTTTGACTAACAAACCCTCACTAGCATACACATTCACAAGCTTTCACTAACATACCGATGTTAAACATGCGTTCACTAACATACCGATGTTAAACATGCTTTCAATAACATACCCATGTTAAACATGCGTTCACTAACATACCCATGTTAAACATGCGTTCACTAACATACCCATGTTAAACATGCGTTCACTAACATACCGATGTTAAACATGCGTTCACTAACATACCCATGTTTAACATGCGTTCAATAACATACCGATGTTTAACGTGCTTTCAATAACATACCCATGTTAAACATGCGTTCACTAACATACCGATGTTAAACATGCGTTCACTAACATACCCATGTTAAACATGCTTTCAATAACATACCCATGTTAAACATGCGTTCACTAACATACCGATGTTAAACATGCGTTCACTAACATACCCATGTTAAACATGCGTTCACTAACATACCGATGTTAAACATGCGTTCACTAACATACCGATGTTAAACATGCTTTCACTAACATACCGATGTTAAACATGCGTTCACTAACATACCGATGTTTAACATGCTTTCTCTAACATTTCCATGTTAAACATGCGTTCACTAAGAATATAGCCTCGCTGGCGTCCGAGCCAAGCAAAGAACCCTTTAAGTAAATTATCTGGTTCTAGAATACAAATGTCTCTCTTACTAGCTTAAGTTACAGGAATACATTATCAATGTGACACATTTCGGTATGTTTTAGAATACCGTATTTGACAATATATGACAACCCTTCGGGGGCAGCTCCCTTGATAACCAACTCGATCTTGCCATTAGCCCCGGTCCTATTCTCCTTGCCGCTGTGGGTAGTGTCAGAGCAGGGGCAAACCGTCTTGTTAGCAACTGGCTCGACATCAAGGGAAGCTAATTGATTAATGTTCGTAGTGACAACCAAAACTGACAACTTGTCAGACATGCCACATTGGCAAGTTATTCCGACAGTATTTTTTTAAATTATTATTTTTTAAAATATTTTTTGTGAAGGGGTGGGTGCTCGTTCAATCATGTAAGATATTTTCTTTAAGAATTCAATTCCCTTTAAATTGTTCAAATAAAATTGTTTTTTCGATGCTGCTTTGCCTTGAAATCCAGCAACAGGTATTTGGGGCCTCATAATATAGGAGAAAAGAACCTGCATTAGTGTTTGTTTGTTGTTTTTTGTTTGTTTTTTTTGCATAAAGTTTTTAATTTTTTTTTAAATATTACTCTGCGTGCCAAGTAGGTCCACTTCTGACTTATCTATTCCGTAATGGCTTAAAAGGTGTCATGTTGATGACACGCCATGCAAGACTGCCTCACGCGCTAAAATGGGCACGCGTGTCATAGATTCTTACAACCCTGCGGTTTAAATGTGAAAATGAGGCATAAACAAAACCAATTACCGCGGCCACATAGGATGAGGTTTTAGGAAAGAAAAGTGAACAATTTAGCTCTTACGATAAACTGAAGACTACACGAAATACAGTCAATGCCCATGTTAAAGTTTGGTTTATCGGATCTGTGAGAAGTGAGGCATAAATAGTGTGTGTGTCTGTGTGTGTGGGGGGGGGTGGGGATGATGGCATTTGATGTAAGAAAGAAGACTGAAAAAAGAATTAATTTCAAAGCCGGTAAAAAAAAACACTTATATATGATTCGCGATCGATATTTATTACGTAACTAAAAGTAGGTTCAATATAATACGCATCACGCTACAAACTAGAATAAACATTTAGAGATCGAGAAAATGTTAGAAAAGTTTATTCAATATAATACGCACCAAGCGACAGACTAGCATAAACATTTACATGCTACATAGAGATAATCTAAAATTAATTAATTACAGTACAATCGATCGATGTGAAATTTTGATAATATGCATTGCTAGCTGACAAAAGTCTACGTTCAAAATTTTAGCTCGATGCGATCAAGGGAAATGGGTCTTTTTTAAAATTCTTTTTCTATTGATTTTTATTGAAAGTTGTGTGTGTGATTGTAAAGATTGACAGATATTCCAATCATGCTTGTAATACGTATAAATTAAAAATTGATAGTCAGCAACGTAATTTGAATGACCGTTTTATATATTTATATAATTATGCAGTCCTATTTTGCCATGCTGTTGAATTATTTAGTAATGAAAAAAATAATTTTAAAGACGAAAAATATATACATAATAGTCCTGTTGCACCAAGAACTTTATCTTTTTTTTATTTTAAAAAGTATCAGATTATTATTTTATTTTGCTAAAAACATATTCACATTATGTCCGTCTGTCATATTTAAAACAAAATATTTAACGTTTTCTTTGTCTGTGAAGTAGAAAACAGGCTTTTAATTTGCACATAATCTCCGCATCAAAGGGTTTAAAACCCCGAGCGTTTGGCTCTCAGGGGACGTAATCAAGACCGAGCAAGAACCTGCCGTGGGACTACAATCCAATACAGTGAAGGCCAAGGCACCGAAAGGATAGAGAAAAGTGTTCCCTTTGGTCAACTTTCAATGACTCACTGATGTAAGATTGTCATATTGAGCAGCTGTTCCAATCTTGTGACAAGCGTCATCGCAACGTCCCCTATTCGGCTGCGCAGCTGCACGGCAGCGAAAATATTTAACCGACGCCGCGCATTATTTTTGAATTACCGCGCAACATTTTATAAAAACCGCGCAGTATTTAAGAATTACCGCACATCAAACAGTTTTGGCCAGAACATATATGCTGTACAACTTTACAAACGATTTTTCTTTGTTTTACTCTTCACACGGACCAACGAACCTTAGAAGGAACATTGCGCCCACGCTCTACTTCAGTCAATTGTCCTACCAGTTGTGTACACCGGATACAGATATGTAAGGACGGGATAAGATTTACCTATCAATGATTGGCGAACTAAAAAGACATAGAGACCGTTAAGTATCGCTGATGCTGAATCAATTCAAAATGTTGTAACTATTATTTATTATTGTTTTTTAAGTCCTTAACTATCGACGACGACATGGATCGAGCCGCTGATGTGACACAGTGTCTTGTTTGACTCACGGTGACCTAGCCCTTCATCACAGTCCGGTGTCCGCCCCTCCTCTCCCCGCTAACCCCCCCCCCCCCCTTTCGTACCCCCACGAGCAGTCCCCACCCTGTCGTGAGCCATGCACTCATCCCCAGTGAGGTGAGTCATTAGAGTCAAGATTGTCATCATCTTCTGTCGACCTGCCGTTGTGACTCACAGTGACCTCATCAATCCCGACTCTATAAATCTTGACCATGCGTTCGGTATCACCAACTGAGTGTCAATCGATCGTAAATATTGCAGATTTGCATCCGGTAGTACGGATTCCGGGAGGGTAGATAAAGAGAAAGAAGAAGAAAATAACGCGCAAAATCAAAGTTTTTGACCTTAGATCGCATATAAATGAGACATATTGATTATGTTCAACGTAATATGCACCGTGTGACAGGCCGTAATAGACCCCTGTGACATAGAGGGCTGGAGGTGACCCGTGGAGGTCAACCACAGCAGACGACTACACATGCTTTATACAGAGAGAAACTATAAATTCATTAATTTAATTAGGGTACAATCGATCGATCTGAAATTTTGATTCAAAGCATTTTTTAGGCGACACAATCTATGTACAAAATTTCAGCTTGGTAGGATAATGGGAAGTGGGTAAATTTTAAATCCCGTATATTTACTTCACCGTCGTCTCTTCGTCCATCCGGTGGAAAAACAAAATTCAAAAATGACCCAATTCCCTTTCTGCTATCGAGCTGAACATTTTTGAAATTTTGCTACCATGAACTAACGCACTGCGTGACACGACCCCTCTGAGTTAACGTGAAAATTTAAAAGAATCTTAGTGAATGCTGTATCTCCATTTAGTCGATAACGCCTCCTTTTTCAAACCACAACTTTTTTTATATTTCAAAGAGCGTAACTTGTATAGGATTTTGACTACACAATTTATTTATTTTGTTCATACATCTCTATGTTACACTTAAGAATTGTTTGTTTGTTGTTTTTTAATTTTTTTAATATATTTTTGTGTTTTTTAGGGGGGTTTTAGGGTTTTTTGGGGGGAGGGGGTATGGGGTTTAGAGTGAATGTTCGTGCGTAAACCAAAAAAATAAAATCTGGATAAATAACTCAAATCTCACTCTGGAACGAGAGAGCAGCACCAGGCCAGAAAAAAACACTCCCTTTCAGTGAAGAAAAGTAAACAGCGGCCATCGTGGCAACATTTAATATTGATGTTTTGTTTAGCGTCGAATTCGCGTCGGAAAACAGCACCGAAGCTTCTTAGCAACACATCCGTCACGGGGCGAAACCGAGGTTTGTAGAAAGCTTGAGATAGACCTTTGAGTTGACGAGATTTTTGCGAGATAAACTGCTAGTTAAACTACGCTATCTTCCTGTTTGTTCGCGTGTTGTCCTGTGTTTTTCTTGTTTTCCGCTAAGGGAGCATGCTATCGAGGGTAAAACTCCGGTCGGCCGTGACGTCATACTGACAAACAAACTGGTCTTAGTGCAGGAAAGTTATCTAACTGTAAACTCTCTACTGCTTTGTCCGGAAGACGGGGGAAATCAGCATTACAAGCTTTTTGGAGATCCTCTAATAAAAATATTTTGTACTGAAATGACAAAAGAAAGTATATTCTCGTCGAAATTAAAAAGCGATAAATTTCAGCGCCGAGGAACACGAGAAAGCAACTTGAGCTTTGATTCGGTAGATTTTATTTGCATATCGGAGATCAGTTTAAGATAAAGATTACAAACATACGACATCACGTTGGCCAGTAGAGGGGCCATAAAGTACGTCCCGCTCCAGAGGGGGGAAGGGGTGTAAGAAAGTGTGACAGTTTGTTACAGGGGGAGGAGGTTCCTGTCATGTGTGACGTCACGATGTTTAAGTTAAATTTTAATTATTATTTTTTTTTTATAAAAAATATATTTTGTACAAAAGAGTGACGTACTTTGGGGGGGGGGGGGTTCCGAGATTTGTGACAGAGGGGATGGGGAGTTAAACTGGTCAAAAATTGCGTGACGTACTTTATGAACGGCCACATACCAGGCTAACATTGAAACGTGGGGGAGGGGGAAGTTGAGGGTAGTGGCTTGTCGATGAGATAATGTATATTACCTGAATAAAAGCTTTAGCCAGATAGCTCCACTCATATTATCCGACGCCAGGCGCTGATGACCATTTAACACTAAAATGTAGCCCTCCTCTCTTATAGCCTGAGAAACAGTTCAACCTACATGAACTACAACACTTCAGCTATTGGTATTGTTGTAAACAATATATACATACACCACTGTTAACGTTTTCAATCGCGTCAGATTCCTTATTTCCTCATTGAAACTAGCATTCGCCTTTGCGTTTTCACACAATATTATATTGTTTTATACCGTTGATCTGTGCCTCTTAGATCTGGCCAACACGCACCAACAAACCCTAAACTTTCTTATTAATAAGTATTACTGAGACTGAAAAACCCCCACCAAAGTTAACTTATCAGGCACATAGTTTGGCAATAGACTGCGTGCATTTTGAGATTGTAAAAACACCTGGTTAACGTATTAGGATTGGGTATAACTAGGGCTACCTAGGACATCCCCTCCCCTCCAGTGAGCACATTTAATCCTCAAAAACTGCCATTCAGAAATTAAAACCCCAATCTAGATTACTACTCATTTCCTCGGGGCTTCGGGCCGATCAAGTGAATAGTGCAGCCCCAGCGGCGGAGGACATGCATTTAACGGATTAACACTGGCGACGGAACCGGACCCCCCTCCCCCACACCCACCCCTTACTGTCACTCCAGTCCAGGCAACGCGATCCAGGGAGGACACGATAAAATCCACCGCCGCACGCCACAAGGAATATCGCCACTGAAATCTGAGCCGCAATTCAAAGAGGTGAGTGTTCCGGAGCACCCGCCCGTCTGACAGACACAGATGTCTTTATCAACGCGATTGGATCATTAGACTCAATTAGTCCGTACATTACACTCCGCAACTCATGTAGGGAGGGGGTTCTGTACCCATCCAAGGTGGAAAGGTTTTGATCAATGAGCAATAGTTTAGTGGTCAAAGGCCATTAGAAATATTTATTTTTTTAATTGAATGGTGCGGATATTTTAAAATGTAGACAAATGAAAAACAAAACTTAAATTTTGATAACGAACAACCGCTCATGACGAAATAAGCTTCAAACGTCTCTAGGCTCCCTATTGTAGCTACTATTCAAAAACCAATTATAGACCCAGAACATATTTATCTTGACGAGCTTTGTGGTTGGAGGTTATATAAAACAGTCAACATCGAAGTCTCTACCTGTTGACATAAATAGGTATTTGAAAATCTTTGCTTTTCTAAGCATTTAAAATACAAAATATAAGAAAGAATATTGTTATCAAAACAGAAAATGAAAATTTATTCAAATGTTTGGACTAACACACTAGTAAATGTTTCGCCTGATGCCTTCATTGATACAAAAAAGTGCACGTTTTTTAATTAAATCTTCATTTTATATTGCATAATATACAATGAAAAATATTAATTAAGTAGATATTTAAAAAATAAGAAACGAAAAGAAGAAAGATGGGCACAAACACTTAAGTACCAAATTTTACAAATACTTGTAACTATTTGTACGTACTTATGTTTACTTGTGTATTAGTCCATATAAAAATAAGATTTACTTTATTGTTATGATAACACATTTCGTTTCAGTATTTTATTTTATTTTTTGCTGGAAAAAATTATTGAAGTCCTATTCTCTAATAAGTTATAGACTATATCTGTTTAATTACTCTTTTTTTTAAAAAAAACTCTGTAAACCTTGAGTCTTTATTTTAATGAGAAATTTGATTCCAACATTTCGGTGTTAGTTTCCCATGTCAGTCACTGGCGGAGTAATTCTAATATCATGCTCACGAGTATCTACTTTATAGACAAGTCCTAGTTCAGAAAAGTAGAGCCGACCGATTTCAAGTGGATTATTCGCAGCTCAAGTTGTCTAATATATAGGTAAAAATAATTGGCCGTGTTTCACGTATAGCAGGAAAATCAATGTTGGATCATATTTTGTTCTTCCATCAACGAGTTAGAAACTTTGAAGTGGATATCTCCTGTGATCAAATTGACTTCGTTATCGCGCATCCAAATTTTTTTTTTAATTAAACAAATGTAATATCTCTTGCGATATTTCAATGTTGATGTTTTTTTGTTTTTTTTCTTTCCGGTGTATTTTTATTTAACACCTTATTGTTCTCTAACATTTTTGTCCAAATCATTCCATGTTTTAATGTAGACAGCTGGGAATTGAGATGGGATTAGTTGCATCAAAATCTGGGTTATCCCTAAGCCGGGTGGTTGGTTGAAATGTCTCACGTCGGGCCGACAGACAGGATTAGCCAGACTCCGTCCAAAAAAATGGGCACAGCGCGCTGATGGACAGGTGTGAATTAAAGGACACCGATTAGTCTGGACTCTGGACTCGACCAATTACTATAAATAAAAAAAATAGAACAATAGTCTTTAACTATAAAAAGAGTAACTACAATATACATCAATGTCCAAATTTGTTTATATAAAAGTATCCCCAAACTTTATGTTATCTTTTGTAAAAGACCAACCTGCATTCAATCTGTCATCCGCCTTCATCCCTCCTAGTCCTTACGACTTACAAATTCGTTTTTGTATTCAGAGGCGTAACAACGACTTGGCATCGGGGCAGTTGCAAAGGGCGCCTAGGGGTAGTTCTTCAATTTATTCAAATTTAGTATTTTTCTATCGTTTGGATTTTTAAAATATCCATTTCTCAAGGTCGCCAAAAATAAATAAGCCAAGGGCGCGGAAACCACAGTTACGCTTCTATGTGTATCTGATTTTTTAACTTAATTTTATTTTATTTTAAAACTTTATCCCACTGCTGTCCAATTATTTATGACTTCTTCATGATGGTACGGGGTGCCTGCGGAATGGAAATAAGTGTTGTACCTAAAGCGGAAGGAGAAGGGGAGAAAATGGAGCTTAAGAATTTTTAAAAAAAATGTGTACCATTTTAGTGTACTGCTGCGAACATGAATATCAATAAATGGTTCAATATTTCTACATTCAACTAAATTCTAGCAAGCAGCAGCAGCCAATATTCAGTCACTCTGAGATTGTATTACGATTGTTTATTGAATCCTGACCCCCACTGCGACCCTCTCCGTCGCCTTTTGTTGTAACACCAGGCGAAGGTATTTTACTTTTAAAATAATCGACCAGGTTTTCAAAACAATGTGTCCACCCGAATCAATCCGATCCCCTAACACGGTTTTGATCAGTATCGATCCGAGCAGTTGTTATGACTAGGATCGATTGCTGGAGTTGATGAACGTCGGAGCGGATAAGTGGGAACGGGCGAGTAGTCTGTGAGCCCCGTGATATTACGTCCCTTGTGGCCGTGAGTGGCGAATGTTATTGCCACACGTGGCCATTCATCATGCTGCAGACACAGCCCGCAACCTGCGGGGCAGATGGTGGTCCGCAAAACGTCATTTAAAATAAAGCGACAACTTCCGGGGCAGTTTTTTTTTCGAGCCGTGCGTGCCTTTTGGCTTGGGGAAAGAGCTGACGGCTTCATTAGAGTTGATAATCTGGTGTGACATCTCTCTGTCTCTCTCTGTCTCTCTCTCTCTCTCTGTCTCTCTCTTCTCTCTCTCTCTCTTCTCTCTCTCTCTTCTCTCTCCTCTGTCTCTGCATCTCTCTCTGTCTCTCTCTGTCTCTCTCCTCTCTCTCTCCTCTCTCTCTCCTCTCTCTCTCCTCTCCTCTCTCTCTCCTCTCTCTCTCTTCTCTCTCTCGCTTCTCTCTCCTCTGTCTCTGCATCTCTCTCTCTGTCTCTCTCTGTCTCTCTCCTCTCTCTCTCCTCTCTCTCTCCTCTCTCTCTCCTCTCCTCTCTCTCTCCTCTCTCTCTCTTCTCTCTCTCTCTTCTCTCTCCTCTGTCTCTGCATCTCTCTCTCTCTCCCTCTTTGAGACTACATAGCTAAGGCGGCATAATAATTTAAGCAGCAACTTCTCTTTTCATTGTAAGGCCTAAGGACACAAAAGAAAATTACTTTATACGCTTTTCCCCACACCGACCCGCATGCCTGTCAGACATGAATTCTGTGAACTTCATCAAATCCACAAGCCAACTGTTTAGACAGCTTAAATTATACACACGTGGCCGCCTCTGAAGACAGCAGATGTTGACGAGAAACACGTTTTTTAATGATAATTTTATTTAAAAATATTTCGAAATTTCTTGGAATTGAACCACTTACCTTTCTTTTGTATTAAACAACAAAAGTTCAAAGCTCAGTCTAAGTGGGCAAATACAAAAATTGTTTAAATAGCCTCATTATAACTTTCCTCTCAAATCGTTCAGGTACGATAATGTTGAGTTTTGTATGATCATGTGGATGAAAATCAGCAGTCCCGAGCCTGCGCTCTTCATGGGGCTTCCCTGAAAACCCCCTCAGCTCTCTAGCCCCCCTAAGGGACGTAAAAGCAGAAAAGACCCCACCCCTCGCGGAGCGGTCGGTTCTGAAGAGGCCACCTGGGCGTCCAGGACACAAAGTCAAAAAACGCCTCCCACTGAGTTGACATCCTGAGGGAGGGGTGGAATTTTCCCTACTTCGATTCACTACCACTTCCGATCCATCCCGACAAAGCACACGAGTCTCCATGGTTAGGGCCGCCGCATTGCGGGGGATCATCAATGACCTACCTAGTGTGTAACCCCCACTGGACGGGTTTCTTGGAGCTGGCGTCTGCTGCGGACTTAGCGGTCCCTTTTGCTAATACGTACTGGCGCTCCTGGCCCTAAACCTGCTCCGCTCAATAGCGTTGCTTGTAAATTGAGTGGGAGGAAACGGTCGCTTCGGAGTAACCCGATCCTCAACGGTTACTTTGGTTTTCATCATCGGCTGTGCATCTAAATGCTTTGGCTAAGATCTGTACAGTGACTGTAATCATATGTAACTAACACCTAACATATCGAACTTTGGCTTTGCTTGCCTGGTGTTGTCGCGTACGGGTCGCGGTCAGCTCCGCGACCCAATTCGTCTGTTGAGCCAGGTAGAGGCCACCCCTTCTCGACAGTCCACCAGTATGAAATTTTGTGATGTAATAGTAAAATAGTTTGTTCTTGTTTGTTTTTCCCCAGAAATCTATCTTGCCTTTTTACTAAGTCCTGAAAGTAAACGGTTTGATTAGTATAATAAGTCCAGAGGAATAAAAAAAAAAGTATAACTTTTCCTTTGCAACGAGTTATATATAGGTTTTTTCTTAAATAATGCTGAAACAAGATTAAAATTTTGTAAATTTGTGTATGATTTATTTCCTTCGATATATCAAACTTGTTAATATGGAATTTTTTATTATTTTTTTTAGGATTGAAAATTACTGGACAATTTTGGTGTTAAACATTTTGGAGGGAGCGTTATATTTTAAGTTTTTAAAAAAAACTTTGTTTATATACTTAATATTTTCACTTAGTTTTGAAAATTAAAATTATTATAATTTAATAAATTTAAACAGAACTTACGGGATACCACAAAGTTCCATTGTATTATAAGTACCGCTAACTAAGTTTAAAAACTGAATGACGTCAAAGAGTATAAATAATGTGAATGAATGTTTATTATTTGTTCTTTTTCAGAAGTTTTTTTGTTTTTGATTTTTTTTTTCAAATATTTTTAAAAGAAAAATTGCTGAAAAAATTCTTTAAATTAAATTAAATTTTCGATAGCCTAGGAAAGAAAGTCGTTGCTTTGTCGATCGTCAACAGATTAGCTTCTCGAACAGGATTCCACATTATATTAACCCAGTTAACACTTTATGTGATACTGACATACCATCCATTCCAAAGGCTGATGCTATCTTTATTTAGGTTCCAGTGAGTGTTTTCTATGACGCCCGGCAAATAATGATCATCCCTTAACGATGAATTATGACTTTAACGTGTAAAAAAAGAGCCTATTACGCTAAGCTTTCGGATATATGTTATATCAAATTGTGTCATTTGTCACGCCTGACTGCCTGTAATTTTTGTATGTTGATGAATGATGTAAGATTGATCTGAACATAACAATACCTCCCTATATTAATGAGGGATTCCATTTTTAAAATCAAATTATTTTTTTTTAAATAATGTTTTATTTTTTATCTTTGGTTACTGAAACGGTAAAAAACCAAAGACTTGCAAAGTGAGGCATACAACCTGTCGATTAGAGTCATCCTGGCAAACACAATTATCACGCAGTTGTGAATGAGTAGATCCAGTTGACTCGGTCCAGTGACATTTAGTCGCGAACGGGGGTCATTTACATGTAACAAAATCCTAACTTAAAGTTAAATGATGTTAGATATCGCCTTACCAAAAGAAAAAAAAAATCTAATTACGGAAAATTTCGGCATACTGTAGTTTGCATTTTGCATTTTTTTTATCAACGTCAGTGGCAGCAAGTGTCCCCCCAATAGAAATTATTTTTTCTTTTTTTTTTTTACGAAAGCATATTTACAAGTGAAAAAATGTGTATTGTTTCGTTTATTAAATCCCATCATTGTTATTTATTATATACCTACAAACTATTCATAGTTTACATCGAGGGCCCTACTGCGTTTTTTTGAGAATACCTTTTCCTCAGTTAAAGATTTTGATTGCAATTCAAGCACATAATGGCCACCGTTTACTCTCTCCGGCGTAAAGACCTTTATAACAACAATAGCTGGCATTTAAACGAAGCGCAACGCGAAAGACCTACTCTTAAAGCTTTCTCTTTTTTTCCCGCTGCCGCCAAGAACTTGAGTGTCGAGAGCAGTTTAAGGTGTTTTTAGAATGCACTAAGCGAACACTTAAGTACAAAGGTTTTGTAAAATGTGCCCCCCCCCAACCGCGCAATTCACATACACACTTCTGGGTCACACCTCGTCCAATCAATATAGAGCATTCATTCAAATGCTAATTTTCCCATGGCAATGTTCGTAGAGCGCAGTACCCTGCCTATGACGTGTTTACAACACATTTCCCTCTCCGGTCTTGTCTAACTCTCTCCTCGCGGAGGTTAATTTATGGCATCCACTCCTAACACAGAGATCAATGAGCGTAACTCTCTCAGGTGTTTTTTTTTCTCTCCTTTCTTCTATACCAGGACCGTTTGACTTGTGATTATTCCTTATTTTTTCTTTGTGTCAGACCCCTGATGGAGGTGACCCGGTCCGTGACTCAACCAGCGTGCCACTCATATATGCGTCACAGGCAGGTAATGAGAAATTTAATGGGTCACTGATCTGGGCCGCCATCAAACCATGTGGCACTGCAGCCCGTGCGGGACCTTCCGAGGTTATTATTTCACGGATACCTTCAATACTGGCTACTTCATGATGCTTGGTTTGCCACCTGCCTTTTACCTTTCTCTGCCTTGGGTCTAATAGATAAAAATTTATTTACTTTTAGTCTGTTTTCTTCTCGGAATCTACGTTTAAATGGCATATGTTGCTACTGGTCTTTTTCAAAATGTACAATTTTCTTTGTTATTCGTGAATTTTTTTAAAAAATGAAACTTTTAATTATTTAGCGGAAGTATTTAGTGCAGGGATGCGCAACCTTTGGGCCATAGACGGCCACATTTTAAAAAAATTACTTTTGTTACGGCCCCAAAAAAAAAAATTCACTGAAAATCAAAAGGATCACTTTCAAAACTTTACCTTTTGTAATATTCAACGCGACATAATAATGACGTCATCATAATGTGTCATCAAACACAGTGATTCATTATAAACAAAACCATTCCAATTGATATTTTCTTAAATTTCTACTATATTTATCATTCTCACATAAACATAACAGTGTCCTAACATCATTCATGTCACACACGTACAGCATAAGGATATTTTCAAGTGGCATTATTTACACAGAGCAAGCACAATACATTGAACGTGCGCATGAGACTGTTTCTTCGTGCTTCAATATTAGGCTGCTCAACTTCATGGCCTGCCCTCATTGCCTACAATGTATATGAGCGCCAAACACTGCAGCTACCGATACAGCTGCCGGAGTCGTAATTTGTTTCGCAATAACAAGTGCTTAAGAGTGTAAATGAATATTCGATATTTCGTTTACGATTTTACATAATATATTGCCAAATTGCAAATATTTGACGGCCGCAGGATATTATAATTTAAACAGATTTTTACGGCCGAACTTTTCGTGCCCACGGCCGCAGGTTGCGCACCCCTGATTTAGTGTTACTTCTGACGGTGTTCTTACCCGTACTGATTGTAAGTCTAACCTTTCATAGAATTTTTTACTTATTTACACTTATGGTTTCAAATGTTAATGCGTTTTTTTCCTTCTGTCTTTTCGTACAATATTTTGTTGGTGTTGTTGTGGGGAAAAAAAGGGGGGGGGCAGGGCAAACTACCAGCCAATCGTCTTTTCTCTTCTATTCCTATAAAACCTTTGGAAATCTCTTTACTACTTTTACCTAAAAAATGTAACGCCCTCGACTCATTCAGATTACTGAAGGGCTGGGTTGCCTGTTGAACTGTACAGTCTATATGAGGATTCAACGATAGTTGCGGATTTTTGAAATAAAAATTAATTAAAAAACCAAACTGTGCTGGGCAGGAGACTTATAAAGAAGGACAATGGACAGAGGAGCAAAGAGAGTACACCACAAAAAATCAAGAGGAAAACGGCTCAAGGGAAGAACTATGCTTAGATGTAGACGATGTAGAGAAAGATCTACAGCATCTGGGATTCCAATCTTATAGAAGAAAGGCGTTGCTTAGGTCGGAGAGAAAGGTTTTGGTGAGGCAGAGAAAGGTTTTGGTGAGGCAGAGAAAGGTTTTGGTGAGGCAGAGAAAGGTTTTGGTGAGGCAGGCCCAAGCACTATATTGGCTTAGTACCACAGGGATACGTGGATGGGTTGCTCGTTCATCTTGAGTTTCTCTCCTCGGTTATCACGGTTATCTGCCCTCGATGTATGCTTATTGTAACTCTCCATTGTTGGGATGAATAGCGTGCAAGACAGCGAGGTTCTTTGCCATGGACCTCGTTTAACTTCAAATGACCCATTGTCACACACACACACACAACGTGAATCTTGGTGTTTGAGTTATGAAGTGTTTTCTTAGTCTGAATTGTAGGTTGTGTCAAACGTCGGCATAGTTCCAATCCCTGGATGGCGTCGATGGTCTATTTACAGTAACCAAATAGTTGGCAGTGCACAATTATCTGATAGGCATTCGACAAGGGGGGGGGGGGGGGGGTAAATGATTTATTTTTCTGAATCTACATCGGTGGTCTCCTGGTATTTGTACAGTGTACGATGTATTATTTTAGCATTAAATTATTATTATTATTATTTTAGCATTAAATTATTATTATTATTTTAGCATTAAATTATTATTATTATTTTCTTTACTTTTGGAAGTTACTATGGGTTGTGTAAGTTGGAATTCGGAACCTTCTTGTTTTCCATGGTTATTTGCGCTCTTTCCGTTAGCAGCTGACATTTTTGGTACTTGTCGGATTTTCTTCCTCCATATTACAAGACCACTTGCTGTGATGGAGTCCACTCCGGTTATGAGCCTGAAAGCTTCAGTTTTTATTAAGTGAGAAGCTTTTTTTTAAGGGTGGTCTCTATTTTATTTTTTAAATATATATTTTAATAAATTTCGTTGGATAGCTCCGGTGTCTCGAGTGTGATTAATTGATACCCCAAATAAAATGTATCGTTATACAAAAAGCCGAGAAAAAAAACATGCGATATCTGAAAGTGATCGATAAATGAGAAACACAGCTGCTAAGTTCAAAGAGCCGTATTCACAGGTCCAATTATCTTATTTTGAAAGTGTTGAACCTGTTGTGTGGGTAATAAATGAATTACACCTCGAAACGCTTAATTTTTATTTCAATATTTTTAAAAAAGCATGTTTCCCAATCATTTATGCGTTGAAAAACATATTTTAAAACTAGTTTTTAGATATATACATTTTTATGCGCTCTGCTTATAATTTGTCCCAGAGGAAATGGGGTTAAAGAAAGCATAGCATAGTTTCAAATTCTTATCGTTGTTATATTATGCGTCACATTTATCCTTGTAGTCACATCCATAGTTTTATCAAAAAATATTTTTAGTCGCGTCAGGTAAATAATGTTATCACAGGCTGAGCAAATAATGTTGAGAACCAATCCTCCCTGGGATGGGCAATAATAATGCCCTTTGGGCATCGAACCAAGAAACCCTAGAGTAGTGAACCGCTTACGTTACGGAACTTACCAATCCACGAAGATTGAGGACTTTTGTAACACAGATTATATTATATATTCAAACCTAAGCACAACCGCGGGTGAACATCGCACGGAGCAGCAGTTTTAATTTTGCTACCAGTCACATTATCAAATCGTTTGTTTTTTTGTTTGTTTGTTTGTTTTTGTAAGGCTGCTATCAATTTAAATTTAGGTTATGAAAGGCCCAATATAATTACCGAGTGCCATTTCATTTTTAAAAAAAAAAGGGGGGGGGGGCTAATTTTTAAAATATATATAACAAGTGTAAAGTACTCTATAGTTTTTTTTTCTTTTGGTCACATATATTTTTTTAAAAATACAAGCATTTTAAGTGTCTACGTATAGATATTTTTACCAATTTAATTATTTTCCCACCTTTCTTTAATTCGTGATTTAATGGCTATTCAGAGTTTAGTGGGTTTTTTATTATTACTGGATTATTTTTAAAGATTAGATTTCAAATTTATTTGTCCCAATAGCCCTCAAGCATTTTGAAGAATTAGCTCTGCGGGACAAAGGTGCCAAAGAATTTTTTTAATGGTATATTCCTCAGCTCATTTAAGTTTAAAATCAGTGGATCTTAAAATATGGGCCAATGTGCCTTAAGAGTCATAGCTTTCTTAAAGTGGTTTGGTAAACTAAAACAAAACCAACTTGTTTCTTCGACTTTCCAGTTATGAGACGTCACGTAAAATCTTAGAGATTTTATAGGGAAGGGGAGGAGAGGGCAAATATTTATTTAAATTCTTTGAAAGAAATAAACTAGGCCTCCAATAATAAAAAAATATCTTTTAGCAAAGACTTATTTTTTCTTGTCCTCTTCCACAATATTATTCGATTCGCATTTCATAATTCAGCATTTTGCACGCTGGGAGAATCCTGAGTTTGTGAGTTGAAGAAATCGAAAGAACTTGGGAATCACTTCCCTTAAGTTCTCTTCCTGTGGATGTTTTCGTGGTTACTGTTTTTTGTTGTTGTTTTTCTTTTTAACTTTAACTTTAATTTTCTTTTTTTTTTTCTGCATATGTTGGTGGAAGGACATTTTAACAACAATACCGAAAAAAATATGTACTTCAAGTAGTAATTTTCTGAGTTCAGTCCCTTGGAGCTCTGGTCACCTGATTACCGACGTCACGACTAGTTCCGGTTTTGGTATTTACCGCTCGGTGACACGAGGACTGAAGAGACAACTGGGGCATTTCGTGGCCTTAATTGTTGGGGAAATTCTGACGTTTCGGTTTCTAGAGTATTGGTTGTCCTATCTTGTTTCTTAGTAGTCACTGCGGCCTCTCGTGTAATTTCCATTTTAGTCATTCTAGTCTGTCATGTAATTTCCATTTTAGTCATTATAGACTGTCATGTAATTTCCATTTTAGTCATTCTAGTCTGTCATGTAATTTCCATTTTAGTCATTCTAGTCTGAGTTGTTTTCTTTATTTTACTCATTCTATTTCGTCTTGTTATCTTCATACTAATCATTTTAGTCTGCCTTGATATGCTCATTCTACTCAATCCAGTCAGTCTTGTTTTCTTCATGTTACTCATTCTAGGCCATCTTTTTATCTTTAGTCTAGTTTGCCGTGTTTTCTTCATGTTACTCAATTTAGTCAATCTTTTTATTTGTATACTAGTCATTCTTGTTATCAATGTCGTCAGGGGCGGATTAAGACTGCACGGGGCCCCGGGCTGCAATCAAACGGGGGCCCTAGCCCTATCCAGCCAGCGTCCCTTAAAATAAAATGATAGTTAACAGCTAATATAGGACTGTAACTAAATATTAAAAATGAAAAAAAAATAAACGAACACGAAGAAATAACTTTTTGAAGTGTTTGTGAAATATTAAAATTGAGTGTGTAAAGAAAATTTTTATCTTCCACTGATGGGAATCGAACCCCACACCGGTTGCATCACGCGCCTGTACTCTCTCCACACAGCCAGCGGAGCTTGACTAAAAAGAAATTTTTAAAACATAAACTATACTTCATACTATGTACTCTAAGTTAGCAAATTAAATCACTTTTTATCGATTATTAACTCTATCAGTAGTATCCGGTCTGATTCGCGATGAGTTGTATAATTCATATTTTTATTATTATTTTTTTTTTTTATTTTCAAGGGTTCGTGCAAACATTTGTACACTTTTATTAAAAATATAAAAAGTTTGGGGGCCCCTAAACCGTCGGGGGCCCCTGGCTTTAGCCCGCTCAGCCCCCCCTTAATCCGCCATAGACTGTCGTAGTCACTGCTGTAGCTCATGTAATTTACATTTTAATCATCTAAGTCTGTCTTGTTATCTTGATTTAAGTCACTATAATCCAAAAAAGAGCTGCCAGATTCATTACTGGAGAATATTCAAAACTGACAAGAGTAACACCATTAGTTAAATCATTAAACCTTGAAACATTGGAGGATAGAAGAACCAAGAGTAAATTAGTAATTATACATAAGGCTATTAATTCTAATTTAGAAATACAACACAAAGATAAATTAATACAACCCTCTGATAGACATAAAGATAAAAACACCTTTCTTATTCCATATGCAAGAGCAAACACATACACGTTTTCTTTCTTTCCGTCCGGTATTCGGGCG
>MUZC01000493.1:0-18660 GCA_002072015.1 Radix auricularia
TAGTGTTATTGTCAGTTGGCTGTCACTAGTGTTATTGTCAGTTGGCTGTCAATCTAGTGGTTCCATATTTCAAAAGTATTTTTCAGTTTAATAATTGATAATTGTCAATATTAAAAAAAAAATATAGACATTTTTTTGGTAAAGATTTGAAAGGCTCTTAAAGTAAGTTACAATAATTACATTGACTTTTAGACCAAAGCTGGTGGACACCCATAAAAAAGATTCTTATTTTACCTTTTTATTTTCCTATGTTATTTAAACAATTTATCCATAAATAATTGGATAAAATTAGGAAAAAATACAATTTCAGAATTGAATTTTTTTAAAATTTAGTCAGAGCCTCGTGTCTTAGGTTTACGTGAACACTATTTTCATTCCCCATTTTGACAATCTTGTTAACTTTATTTATTACAATTATGGCGAGAGATTCATCAGTTAGCGGAGAAATCGCTTATATCCCAAGGTGAAAAGTTATTGCTATTGAATGAAATAAAAATAAAATATTAATACGGAGAATTTACTTATTTTCATCAATGGACAAGTTCACAATTGAAGGCATGCACGTGGCTAATGTTTTCACAAATAAAATTTATTTGACTAAATCTATTGCAATATTAAGTAGCAATGAGACATATATAAATCAAGGAAATTCATTTCAGCACGCATGTTTGTCATTCTTTTTATTTTATATGAGCTATGTATTTTATTATTTTTTTATCCCCTAGTCCATAATAAATTACAATCGGCTTTGTTTAACCTGGTTACACTGTAAGGTGACATCTGTATTTCACTATTTGCTTTATATTCTGCTTGATAATAAGCATATAATCATTCTAGATTTTCTTTACAATTGCCCAAATAATTTTATTTCACAGTTGCAATTATGGCTCTGTAGATAGGGACCTTAGACCACCCCTAGCATTTTCCTGATTACAGGACCAAACATACACCGAGTGTCATGTCCCTGAGTCAACTTGTGGTGTCCCTTTTAGTTACTTTTACTTCATCAACCAACAGAGATGAGGGGAAGAAATATAGATTTCTCTTTCTTGTTTCAAGTTTCTATTCGGAGTACACAGACTTACTTCTGGAGACTCTTCAAAGTTATTTCTATATAATTGTTGCTGCCATGTGAAATAAAGATTTTGAGCTTGCTACAAACACTTATTTTTTTTCTTCATACTCTATTTGAGATGTTGTGATTTCCTGTGCAAAATGTGGGTTCAAAAAAATTGTAGATCAAGCTAAATAAACACAGAGGACTTCAATTTGCTATCACTGAATAGATAATTTAATTGTGAACACGTGTATAAGAAGTATAACATGTCATTCTTTGTGGTGCTATTTATTTTTAAAAACTTAATTCCTGTAACCACCTAAAATGAGGTGGGAAAAAAAAACTAGAATCTTTGAGAGTTAAGATCAATTTTGCAATTCTGGTTTACCTCCCATTCTACCAGGCCAATGTTTCTTGTCTAGCTTACCTCCCATTCTACCAGGCCAATGTTTCTTGTCTAGCTTACCTCCCATTCCTTCTTGTTGCCGATTAGTTGATGGTGCATCAGTAGCAGTTCCTTACATATCAGCTTGAGGTTGGCCAGGCAATGGTTGGACAGTTCTGCCAGGAGGTCGTAGGCTGCAACACGGGACTCCGAGTTTGAACATCTGAAATGTTAATTACAGTTATCGGACCTTGGCACTCACAGTGTCACATGACAGGTGCCACACAATGTCACATGACAGATGACACCTGATATCACATGACAGGTGAAAACAAAGGCAATGTCAAATGACAGATGCCCCCCATGTCACCAGACAATGCAATGTATCCATAAGGTTGAGGCTCATGTCACAAATAGAGGCCAAAATGACAGCCAATGGTTCTCACTTTGGATTAAACTCCATCAAACTGCTGTCCTGGACTTGTTGGTTCATGCTGTCTAACATCAGCTTGGATGCAGGAAACAGGAAGTTATGAAGTAGGTCACTGACCAGGCTGGACCCTGGCGAAAAATACATCAAGAAAATTACAAGTTTAGGGATGCTTTGAAGATCATTGGAACAATGTAGACAAATGATATTAACTATTGCAGTAGGACTAGTGAGTACATCTGATCAGTGAGTATATAGGACCAGTGAGTACATAGGACCAGTGAGTATATAGGACCAGTGAGTACATA
Source organism: Radix auricularia (assembly GCA_002072015.1). Taxonomy (NCBI): domain Eukaryota; kingdom Metazoa; phylum Mollusca; class Gastropoda; family Lymnaeidae; genus Radix; species Radix auricularia. The sequence continues at coordinate 2,181 of MUZC01000493.1, forward strand.
GGACCAGTGAGTATATAGGACCAGTGAGTACATAGGACCAGTGAGTACATAGGACCAGTGAGTACATAGGACCAGTGAGTACATAGGACCAGTGAGTACATATGACCTGTGAGTATATAGGACCAGTACATAGGACTAACAGTGGTAGGAAATGTGATTGTATATGATTAATAAAATTTACAAAGAAAGTAACTAGGGTTTTTGTACAGAAGTAGTAAAACATAAAATCAATATATATAATTTTCAACAAAAAAAAATACTGCACCAAAAATAACTCTTTTCGAATGTCCGCATAAAATTGTTAAATATTGAGATGAGATTTTCTTTTTCTCTCTTAGTCTAAATTTTTTAAAATTGTTTATACGGCTTGCAGGCAAAAGGGACAATTATTTCGAAAACTTCCATCATTTGTGACAGGTATACACTAGTTTAAAATAAATTTTAACAATTTATTACATGATTTTTAAAATATTAACCCTACCAAGGCGAGTTACCGAATTCTAGTTATTTGTGGATATCACTTGAAGAAGTATTAAAAATAGCAGTCCATCTTTGTTAAATCTCGGATTTGTTGCATGATTACTGTTTACAAATGGTTTCTTCCTTGAATAAAGCAGTGAGTTTGTGATTACGTTGTTTTTTTAAAAAAAATAACCACGAAAAGATCGTCGAATGAACCGAGTAATTTCACAGGAAAAAGAGCAAGGCATTCACATTTCACACTGCAGCAGGTTAATAGAAGCTTTAGACGATTCAGAAGGTGATGAAGCAGTTTTGCTTCATCAATATAATACTTCTGGTTCTAGTGACGTTGACATGGATCATGAACGCGATGGTGATAGGTCAAATGATGATGATGATAGATCCAGAGCTAGACCAACTGTTAGGGGAAGGGGGCGTGTCCATCAAACAGATTTTCATGCTGACAATGTTTAAAATGATGGCTGGACTGCAACCTTTGTGGCTCCAACAATAGATTTGAACTTCAATGATGGACTGCAACCTTTGTGGCTCCAACAATAGATTTGAACTTCAATGAAAATGGAAGGGGGAACAAAATACAAAAATGTTTTCAGTGTTTTTAAAGAAGATGGACAGAAGTGAAAGTCACTATCAATGTCAGGGCAGCATAACCTGTATGGTATGGCAGGATCGTAGGCCAATTACATTCATCTCAAACTTTCATGACCCAACACAAATAGGAGTAGCAAACAGAAGAAACAAAGATGGAACACTTGATGAAGTTCTGATGCCACATCTTGTCCAGGACTACAATCGCCACATGGGCGGTTGTGACAAAAATGACCAAACGATGCGCCTCCATTGCTCACGCTGTCATTACCGGTGGTCCCATCGACTTTTTATCAAAGTTTTCATGTGGGCCTGCTACAATTCATTTGTTATCTATGTGTCTAAACTAGAGCCAGCTGACAAAAAGCTCATGTTTTACACTAGATATATCCAGAAACTCCACACACCAGGCAACCACTGGCCTGAAATTCCAGAAGCAACTGCTTCCAATCATGTCTGCACTTTCTGCATGGAAAAACATCTTCAATACAACAGAGCACTTCCTGGAATAGCATACAAGGACAACCCACACAAGAAGGTCAAGGCTAAAGTCAGGTGCTCTATGTTCAAAAAGTACCTCTGTTGTAAAGCATGGCTCAACCTGCTGGGAAGACAATCCCTCCAAGGCCCAATACTGGCTTTAGATGGAAACAATTATTACCATTTAAACATAATAAAAGAATTTAAATTTACAAAATTTGCCGCGCTGTAATTTTTTAACTGCTGCGCAGTGTGGGTCAAAAACCTGTGTGGCTGCGCAACTTATAGGGAACATAGGTGCAAAGTTGTACAGCATCCATTAAAAATTTTTTCTGTTTAACTAAATTTGATGTGTGGTAACTATAAACTGCTGCGCAGCATTAGATATAGGTGTGGCCGCACAGCCTCTCAGCTAAATTGGACACTTGATGGAAGTGACGCCTGTTTCCTACTATATCTAAAAGTTTGAGCTCATTCTGACCACTGGTTTGCATGAAACTAACAATTTCCTTACCCATGTAAACTTTCTTTTTTTGCTGGGGAGGCCAGGTGTAGGGGCAAATTAACTTGGGGGGCTTGGATTTGGTAGGGTTAACAAAGGACTTAAGTCATTTTTTTGTTAATGGTGACCTCTTAAACAAAGAGCTAGAATAAACAAAGAGCTACATAAACAAAGAGCCACATAAACAAAGAGCTACATAAACAAAGAGCTACTTTTTCTATGCAGCAGTGAATCGTGACAAAAGAAATATAAATGACAGGTTATATTTTCAAATAAATCTTTTCATCAAATTGGCTGCTGATATGGCATCAAGAGTTACTTACCATGGCCTGCCTTGTCAACCCCCTCACAGGTCAGTAATGTACGTATCAACTTGAGGTGTCCGGCCAGTAGTGTGTTGTCTGTCTGTTGGAGGTCGGCATGGCGGGAAGGGACAAAGTTGCTGAGCCAGGCAATCTCATCTTCCAGCATCGACTCTAGGTCTATACCCAGTCTGTTTTGTTCTATCACTGAAATAATCAATTACTAGGTCAGTCTATACCCAGTCTGTTTTGTTCTATCACTGAAATAATTAATTACTAGGTCAGTCTATACCCAGTCTGTTTTGTTCTATCACTGAAATAATCAATTACTAGGTCAATCTATACCCAGTCTGTTTTGTTCTATCACTGAAACAATAAATTACTAGGTCAATCTATACCCAGTTATACTAAAAAAACAAAACCTTATCTAATTCTATCAGAACATGATGCATATATTTAGAATCATCTGAATGCTTGACTTCATGTATGGTACTCTGTTGATGCTAAAACTAAGGGAAAAAAAAGATGTCATAGGAAATGGCACTCAGTCTTAGTGACCAAAAAACAACAAATTTACAGTAAGAATCAATGTTACTATTATTCATAAATTTCTAACCAATGGATGACAGAGCTCTCTAGCTGGGAGCAACGTCCATTTGACATCACTATTAAATTATTCATTAGTTTTATCCTTGGTACTAAACACTAATACTATTATCACAAAATCTCTTCTGTTGATGTATAATAGCTGCTACTTTTATTTAATCCATTGCCGGACGGGCATGGTGTAATTCCTTGTTTTAAAGAAAGGCAAAATAGACCACCAAAACAATGCAGTATATTAACACATAAAATAGACCAACAAAACAATGCAGTATATTAACTAAGGTTGTTAAGACTGCTCATTTTTGAGGACCGGCTAACCATTCAAAAAAAGACTGTTTAACCGCTCGTCCTTATATCCCTCATGTTTTGAGAACTAACAAGAGAATGTTGTCGCCTCGCGTCGTCTGATGGCATCAAAGCCCGCTTCCCCCGCTTGCGTTCAGCTCTTTCCACATTGCCCTCAATTCAACACATTTAAAAAAAAAAATTCCAAGAATTAATTAAACAGTGATGGTTAATTGTCTTTTTTAATATTTTATTTTGAGGACTCGTAGTTCACCGGTCTAAATAAGAGGACCGGTTCAATCGTTCATTAAAGTTAGCGAGGTATTTTTCATTAGTTTAAAAAAAACGCCTCGCCCCGTCCGTTGTGACGTCATGTTTACCTCTCTTGTGTGTGATGCCAGTCAACTCGCGTATTAATAATAATAATAAAATTATAAAGGCTACGGAGTAAACAATGATGATAAAATGGAATTAATTTTTAAAAAAAATATATTATTTTTCAATCGTCAACTCGCCAGAATAATTGAATTTTGCGGCGCAAAGGTAGTTTTTTCTGTTCAAATAGGGTTTGAGCTACACTCGCCGTACTATTAATGTGGTTATCAAATGCCCTTGACTGGCAGGAAAACTGTCACTAAGAGACCGAACTCGAATTTGTGGGCCGATAACTCGCCCGGTATCTTTGCTACGTCTTTCAAATACCTCTCGTAATATAGGTACATGTACTTCACTAAGCGGCGTGCGTCGCTAAGTTTTTTGAAATCCTGAAACAGACTATAAACCGGCGATCAGAAAATGCAGATAGGTCACGGTGTCATATGCTTTTATAGCTTTCTTTGTCTTTATAAGAAACAATAATTAATATAAAAATAGAAACAACCTCGGGGCCTTGACAGTTTTTGACATCAAACGCGCACTGTGTTAGCTCTCGTACAGTCACAGTGCCTAGACAACTAAGCAAATCAAATTTAAAAAAAAAAAATCATTCCTTAGCAGTAGCTAGTGCACTTCAGTGAAGCAAGGCTATAACGCGTCATGTACGCACACTTACAGCTAGGAGACTGAAGGCTTGAATGCCAACCCACTTGTCAGCTGGATCGTGGTATCGCTTTTACTCACTGTGACAAAGCGAGAGGGAGAGGCACGAGGCGCGTTATGGCTTGTGTTGTTTTTTCACTACGTTACCGCTAGTTTTTTTTTCTTTTTCTTTTCAATTACGCGGTCCTGAATAAAGATGACCGGTCCTGATCTGAGGACCGGCTAACCGTTAACAACCTTAATATTAACACATAAAATAGACCAACAAAACAATTCACTATATTAACACATAAAATAGACCAACAAAACAATTCACTATATTAACACATAAAATAGACCACCCTAACAATTTATTATATTCAACACTTTGAAACACTGAACATCTGGATGTTTGCCAAAGGAAATCATTCCATTCTCATGAAAATTAATTTAAAAAACTACTGCTCAGGAAATAAATGAAACAAACAGTTTATATAATATTCAGACCATTAAAAAAAAGGAACCCTAAAATTGATAATTTGTGATAGCAGTGTTGACTGGGAGACAGATGGTTCTAGATTCAAGTTTACTTACAAGATAAATTTTCTAACAGTCGACATCTCAGCTCAAAGTACTGGGAACATTGGTTTAAGAGTCTGGAAGGGAAAAATCAAAACAAACAAGTCTAAAAATAATCTCTGAAAATGGTCTTGAGAGAAAGAAAAAATTGAAACAGTTGGAAGAATAAAATTGTTGATATTGGCAATAACAGCAATGTAATTGGTCACAGCCATCAACATAATCAAATGACTTGTTTTCTAAAGCATTAATGAAAACAAAAGGAATTTTTTATTATACTATCAGAATTTAAAATAATAAATTGAGAAATGATCTCTCAATAAAATGAGTAAGTAAAAAGACCAAGTTTAATTTTTTAAAAATGATAAAATAAAAAAATAATAAAAGTAAGTAAAAAGACCAAGTAAAAAGGACCAAGTAAAAAAGACCAACTTTTGTGTGGATCCCCTGGCATTTGTTGTTGACACCCAGAAGGGAAGATAAGCTTTGAGCAGCAGTTTCAAGATAAATTGTCGTGGTGTCTGTACTGGTTCACTCATCTCAAGGTTAGGCAACTCCAGTTTGGACAACAAAAAGAGCTGCTCGAGAGTTACATTTCTTATATTTGCCAGAGGACAGCCCACGAGTAGTTCTAACACAAACTCACTGACGTACGGCAGCGAATAGAAGGACACTGTGGGATAAACATAAGAAAACGCATGGAACAAATATAATAATAAAACCAATTTTTCATGATTGGACTACTTTCATGACTGGACTAAGTTCATGCCTAGACTAATTTCATGAATGGGCTAATTTTATTATTAAACTAATTTTATGACTGGACTAATTTCATGATTGGAATAATTTTATTATTAAACTAATTTTGTGATTGGACTAATTTTATGACTGGACTAATTTTATGACTGGACTAATTTTATGATTGGACTAATTACATGATTGGAAACTTTCAACAAATACTGAACAGTTGTCACATATGTTATATAGCTCACCAAGTAATCAGTTGTTACACAAGTCACATATGTTAATTTTATAGCTCAGTTGTTACATACGTCACATATGTTATATAGCTCACCAAGTAATCAGTTATTACATATGTCTCATATGTTAATTTTATAGCTCAGTTGTTACATACGTCACGTGTTATATAGCTCACCAAATAATCAGTTATTACATATGTCTCATATGTTAATTTTATAGCTCAGTTGTTACATACGTCACATATGTTATATAGCTCACCAAGTAATCAGTTGTTACATAAGTCACATTTGTTAATTTTATAGCTCAGTTGTTACATACGTCACATATGTTATATAGCTCACCAAGTAACTCCTTCCTTAGTTGAAGACATGTTATTAAAATTTCTAAAGCTTCTTTGGCAATGTTGGCGTCCTGAGTGGGTATGGTAACATGGTGGGAATAGATGCCAGTGTGGTGGGCTTGAGAATCACTGTCACTGTTGGTACTGGCTGAACTGCCTGTAAGATAAGAGATGAAGAAATTATTTTTAGAACCACTGTCAATGTTGGTGTTGGCTGAACTGCCTGTGAGATATGTAGTGAAGGAATAAGTTTGAGAAGCACTGTCCTTGTTGGTACTGGCTGAACTGCCTGTGAGATATGGAGTGAAGGAATAAGCTTAAGATCCACTGTCACTGTTGGTACTGGCTGAACTGCCTGTGAGATATGGAGTGAAGGAATAAGTTTGAGATCCACTGTCACTGTTGGTACTGGCTGAACTGCCTGTGAGATATGGAGTGAAGGAATAAGTTTGAGAACCACTGTCACTGTTGGTACTGGCTGAACTGCCTTGTTAGATATGGAGTGAAGGAATAAGTTTGAGATCCACAGCCACTGTTGGTGTTGGCTGAACTGCCTGTGAGATATGGAGTGAAGGAATAAGTTTGAGATCCACTGTCACTGTTGGTACTGGCTGAACTGCCTTGTTAGATATGGAGTGAAGGAATAAGTTTGAGATCCACAGCCACTGTTGGTACTGGCTGAACTGCCTGTGAGATATGGAGTGAAGGAATAAGTTTGAGAACCACTGTCACTGTTGGTACTGGCTGAACTGCCTGTAAGATAAGAGATGAAGAAATTATTTTTAGAACCACTGTCAATGTTGGTACTGGCTGAAATGCCTGTAAGATATGTAGTGAAGGAAAAAGTTTGAGAACCACTGCCACTATTGGTACTGGCTGAACTGCCTATGAGATATGGAGTGAAGGAATAAGTTTGAGATCCACAGCCACTGTTGGTACTGGCTGAACTGCCTGTAAGATAAGAGATGAAGAAATTATTTTTAGAACCACTGTCAATGTTGGTGTTGGCTGAACTGCCTGTGAGATATGTAGTGAAGGAATAAGTTTGAGATCCACAGCCACTGTTGGTACTGGCTGAACTGCCTGTGAGATATGTAGTGAAGGAATACGTTTGAGATCCACAGTCACTGTTGGTACTGGCTGAACTGCCTGTGAGATATGGAGTGAAGGAATAAGTTTGAGATCCACTGTCACTGTTGGTACTGGCTGAACTGCCTGTGAGATATGGAGTGAAGGAATAAGTTTAAGATCCACAGCCACTGTTGGTACTGGCTGAACTGCCTGTGAGATATGTAATGAAGGAATAAGTTTGAGAACCACTGTCACTGTTGGTACTGGCTGAACTGCCTTGTTAGATATGGAGTGAAGGAATAAGTTTGAGAACCACTGCCACTGTTGGTACTGGCTGAACTGCCTGTGAGATATGGAGTGAAGGAATAAGTTTGAGATCCACTGTCACTGTTGGTACTGGCTGAACTGCCTGTAAGATAAGATATGAAGAAATTATTTTTAGAACCACTGTCAATGTTGGTACTGGCTGAAATGCCTGTAAGATATGTAGTGAAGGAATAAGTTTGAGAACCACTGCCACTGTTGGTACTGGCTGAACTGCCTATGAGATATGGAGTGAAGAAATAAGTTTGAGAACCACTGCCACTGTTGGTACTGGCTGAACTGCCTGTGAGATATGGAGTGAAGGAATAAGTTTGAGAACCACTGCCACTGTTGGTACTGGCTGAACTGCCTAGATTAGAGAAAAAAAAACCCTGTAAAAACAAAGTTTTTTTTACTATAAATCCCTTATATATGAGACAGATCTAAAAGTATTGATTTTTTTCAAAATAATATGCACCCCGCGACAAACAAACATTTACAGACCGAACGTGACTAAACTCTCTTGGTGTGAAAGGGTGGGGGTGTGGTCAACAATGGTTTGAGTGCACTCCAGCAAACACGTGGGTGTCAACAACATATGGGGTACCATACATTTATAAATAGATAAACTAAAAGTGCATTAATTTTATTTGATCGATCTGAAATTTCAATACAATGCACTGTTAGGTGAGTCAAGTCTATGTGCAAAATTTCAGCTCGATAGCATCACAGGAAGTGGGTCATTTTTACTTTTGTTCCCCCAGTCCCCCCCCGACGGACGGACTGACCAAGAGACGACGGTGAAGCTAATATTCAGTACTACATTGTGTGTACCTGTACTGCTGTGACTTACCTGTGCTACTTTGCCTGCTTCTATGGCCACAGCCAAACCCCTCCCGGCTGTCTTTGATTGGCTGGTTGGAGCTGAGGAGGTGGAGCCTCCCTGATGCTGCCGCCCACGTGACTTTCATAAAACAGGAAACTGTTTCTACAAATTCTTGTGTGCTCAAACTCTGTCAAATAAATCATGTGTCCATTTATTGGTGAACTAATATTTCATAAACTCTGTCAAATAAATCATGTGTCCATTTATTGGTGAACTAATATTTCATAAACTCTGTCAAATAAATCATATGTCCATTTATAGGTGAACTAATATTTCATAAACTCTGTCAAATAAAACATGTGCCTGTTTTTTGGTTGGCTAATATTTTTTAAACTCATAAATCTGATACCTATAGGGCCCATAGTCACATGTTAACATACTGTGATAGAAGATGATATACCTGTATGGCGTGGCCCCATTTAGAGTGACTTCTTAGTGGTGATGGCAGCAATGAAGATGAATCCTTGTTTGTCTCCCCTGTCACGGTCTGTCCACACAGCAGGTACCTGTTGGTGTTAGGGCAAATATTTTAGCTGGAATTCAACAAGTTGTAAACAAATGGGGTAAAGCATCTGAAGGTCTAACCTACCTGGTTAGCTGTAGCAGATATAGTTAATCATCTGAAGGTCTAACCTACCTGGCTAGCTGTAGCAGATAGAGTTAATCATCTGAAGGTCTAACCTACCTGGCTAGCTGTAAGCAGATAGAGTAACATCCTTGTCTTATCTCATAGTTGATATCAGGGGGAAGTGACTCTGGTTGCAGAACGCTGACCACCAAGGACAGGCCCTCATTGAGTAGAAACTCCATACAGAAATTTTCAGCACTGGCCTGCACAGCAGGGTCTTCAGAGGTTGGCATCAGTTTGCTGCTGAGAACCTGTGAATTAAAGTTAGTTGTTAGCCATTGGACTTTAAGAACCTGGCAATCAAAATTAGTTGTTCTATCTGTCTATGCCTTCATATTTCTGTATTATAAGTGCAGCGGGTCAATTAAAATATTAACATGGGCCGCATTTGGCCCTCGGGCTGAAGTTAGAACACCTGTGTCCTAATGGAAGCAAAGATATTATTCTAAATTATATAGCTCTGTAAGGCACTCACCTATAAATTGAAATGAACTTAAATGCACTCACCTCTAAATTGTATAGAGCTCTAAAGGCACTCACCTCTAAATTGTATAGAATTCTGAAGGCACTCACCTCTAAATTGTATAGAACTCTGAAGGCACTCATTTCAGGCTGGCTGCTGTTAAACAAATATTTCATGGTCTCCTTGGGAGACAGTCGAGGATTGGACACTAAGGTGGGAAGACTTTTCTTGGGACTTGACTGGGCGTTGGACTGGTCATCAGGTCCAGCTGTTGACTTTAGGCTCTGGTCAAACAAACATTAAACAGTGGACTTAGGCTCTGGTCAAACATACATTACACAGTGGACTTTAGGCTCTGGTCAAACATACATTACACACTGGACTTAGGCTCTGGTCAAACATTCATTACAGTGGACTTTAGGCTCTGGTCAAACATACATTACACAGTTGACTTTAGGCTCTGGTCAAACAAAGATTCAACAGTTGACTTTAGGCTTAGGTTAAACAAACAGTTTACTTCAGGCTCTGGTCAAACAAACATTAAAAAGTTGACTTTAGGCTCTGGTCAAACAAACATTAAACAGTTGACTTTAGGCTCTGGTCAAACAAACATTAAACAGTTGACTTTAGGCTCTGGTCAAACATACATTAAACAGTTGACTTTAGGCTCTGGTCAAACAAAGATTCAACAGTTGACTTTAGGCTCTGGTCAAACATACATTAAACAGTTGACTTTAGGCTCTGGTCAAACATACATTAAACAGTTGACTTTAGGCTCTGGTCAAACAAACAAACAGTTGACTTTAGGCTCTGGTCAAACAAACAGTTGACTTTAGGCTCTGGTCAAACAAACAAACAGTTGACTTTAGGCTCTGGTCAAACATACATTTAATCGTTTAACAGATGAAATATCAAAAGGCTTGGGCAATAATGATCAAATAGATACAATATTACTAGACTTCTCAAAAGCATTAGACAAAATTCACCATCTTAGTTTACTTAAAAAACTTAAATACTTTGGAATCTCAGGTCCCTTACATCACTGGATCCAAGACTTCCTTTTGGGTAGGAAGCAAAATGGCTCTAAATCTGCACAAATAAAGGTTAACTCAGGAGTTCCACAAGGAACGGTGCTAGGTCCCTTACTATTTTTTATTTATATAAATGATTTACCCAACAATATCTCAACAGGAACAAAAGTTTGGTTATTTTGCTGACTCTTGTGTAATCTAAAGAACAGTTAAGTCAGAACAAGATGGCAAAATTTTACAAAAAGACTTAGATGAATTAATAAAATGGGAAACTAACTGGAGTATGTCCTTCCACCCAGAAAAGTGTCAACTGCTAAGAGTAACAAAGAAAAAGAAACAAAATAAATTCAAAATATTTCATTCATGGAAAAGAACTAACCCAAACTAAAGATGCAAAATACTTAGGAGTCATAATAAATGAGAAACTATCTTGGAATCCCCATGTCAATGAAGTTATTAAGAAATCAAACAAAAGCTTAGGTTTTATAAAAAAAACTTTTACAAATGTAATAAAGATATAAAACTAAAATGCTACCTCACCCTGGTGAGACCTATACTAGAATATGCACATTCTGTATGGGACCCATCCACCAAAGAAAATATTGATAAACTAGAACAAATTAAAAAAAAGAGCTGCCAGATTCATTACTGGAGAATATTCAAAACTCACAAGTGTAACACCATTAGTTAAATCATTAAACCTTGAAACACTAGAGCAGGGGTCTCAAACACACAGCCCGCAAAGGCATTTTGTGCGGCCCGTGACACGTTTACATATTTATACAAATTTACATTACATTTTTCAATTGTTCTATTGCCGTGTTTGAACTTCTGTAAAAGCGCCATCTTAACCAGGAGAAAAATCTTACCTACTTATTTATTCGTAGTCTTTCGATTGATTTTGTGTAGCGCTCAAAGCCGATATCCGGTTTATTATCGTTCACTGTTGACTGCATTGTATAAATTTGATTTTATTATATTTTTTGAAAACCAAGTGCCCATGTCTTCTGTTTCGAAAAAGAGAAAACTCGCAGACGAAAAGAGAGTTTTTCAAGTCAGATGAGAGGATTTATATTTTGTGACTGAAGTCAGCGATAAAATTTAATGTCTCGTTTGTCAGCAAACGATAGCAGTTCCAAAGGAGTTCAACGTGCGTCGACACTACGAAACAATGCACCGTTTCAAATATGAAGCATACACCGGCAAAGTGTTATTCAACTTAAATCAGCATTATGCAAAAAAAGAAGTTTTTTCACCAAAATTAACCAGTCCAACGAGGATTCTGTGAGAGCCAGTTTTGCAATAAGTGAGATGATAGCAAAGGCATCACCACCCTTTACTGAGATTTCGTTCATAAAAGAATGTCTTTTAACTGCAAGTGACATTTTATGTCCAAATCAAAAGAAACTGTTTGAAGGCATAAGCTTGTCAGCCAACACAGTAGCCAGCAGGATTACAGATTTAGCAGCAAATGTGGAGAAGCAATTAACTGAAACAGCTATGGACTTTGAAGCATTTTCAATTGCTCTCGACCAGAACACAGATATGTCAGATACCGCACAATGTGCTGTGTTTATCAGAGGTGTGGACCGCAATTTAAATGTGACAGAAGAATTCCTGGAATTATTACCATTAAAGGGTACTACAACTGGACGTGATTTATTTCAAGCCCTGGAAAAATGCATTGAGAAGTATAACTTGCCATGGGATAAACTTGTATCTTTGACCACAGACGGTGCACCGTCAATGTGTTCTCAAAATGTAGGTGTTGTTGGATTAGTGAAAAACAAATTAAACAGCCTTGAAACAGCAGGAATCAATTTCACATCAAGAAGCCTTTTGTAGTAAAAGCGTACAGATGAAAGAGGTGATGGATGTAGTAGTTAAAACAGTCAACTATATTCATTCTCTGGGGCTTAATCACAAGCAGTTCACGTCATTTCTTGCAGATATGGAATCTGAGTACGATGAACTTATTTATCACACTGAAGTAAGATGGCTAAGTCGTGGAAATGTTTTGAGGCGTTTCTTTGCACATAGACATGAAATCGCTTCATTCATGATAATGAAAAAATAAGGCAGTTGCTTTACTGACTGATTCTACATTTTAATGCAACCTTGCTTTTCTAACTGATATTACAGATCATTTGAATACACTGAATATAAAGCTTCAAGGTAAAAAAAGGTTATTACACAGATGTACGACAGTGTGAAATCCTTCAGAGTTAAACTACGTTTATGGATGAAGCAACTTGGTGTGGGCAATTTGGCCCATTCTCAACTCTGAATTCTTTAGGCACAGTTGACCCCAAATGCTTGAAAGAATATGCAGCTTTGATGTCTGAGTTACTTCATCAGTTTGATGTGCGTTTTGCAGACTTTAAGTTACTGGAGCCACAATTTCAACTTTTTTCGACGCCATTTGCTGTAGAAATTGACACTGTTACAGAAGAATTGCAATTGGAGATGGTGGAGCTCCAGTGTGATACTATCTTGAAGCAGAAATATGCAGAAGTAGGGATTCCCAAATTCTATACGTTTCTTCAACGAGAAGATTTCCAAGGTTACTCTCTTCTACTGCAAGGATTCTTGCAATGTTTGGCAGTAAGTATGCATGTGAACAATTTTTCTCATCCATGAAAGTTAACAAATCTTTACTGAGGTCACAGCTCACTAATGAACATTTGCAAGCAACACTGAGATTGGTTTCTTCTCACAAAATCAAACCTAATATTGATGCCCTTGTTGATGCAAAACGCTGCCAGGTCAGTACTAAAGTGACTGAAACCTAAGTTAACCAAATACAGATACGCAAATATGGTACTTAAATTGACTACATTACATTTGTAATAAATGGATTTTAGAAAGTTTGTAAAGCACTACATTTTTATAATGTCGTCTTGTTTATTAGCTTTTTATCATTTTTAAACAAGTTCTGGCTATGCGGCCCTCGAGGTACTTTAGAAGTCATCACTTGGCCCTCAGAGCAATTTGAGTTTGAGACCCCTGCACTAGAGGATAGAAGAACCCAGAGTAAATTAGTAATTATACATAAAGCAATTAATTCTAATTTAGAAACACACCACAAAGATAAATTAATACAGCCCTCTGATAGACATAAGTATAAAAACACCTTTCTTATACTGTATGCAAGAACAAACACAAAAAGTTTTCTTTCTTCCTGTTCGGTATTCAGGCGTGGCATGGGTTGCCTGAAGAAACCAGGAAAGCCAACACTTTATCATCATTTAAAACTCTCATAAGAATACAGGACTAAACACAAACCATAGATAAACGTAGGACGCAATAATCTTCTGTACAGAAGGAGCGTCTGAAACAGATAAGATAAGAATTCAGGCTCTGGTCAAACAAACATTTAACATTTTACTTTAGGCTCTGTCTTGTCAAGCAAACATTAAACAGTTGACTTTAGGCTCTGGTCAAACATACATTACACAGTTGACTTTAGGCTCTGGTCAAACATACATTACACAGTTGACTTTAAGCTCTGGTCAAACATACATTACACAGTTGACTTTAGGCTCTGGTCAAACATACATTACACAGTTGACTTTAGGCTCTGGTCAAACATACATTACACACTTGAGGTTTTGTTGTTCATTGAAATGGACCATTGCAACCAGTCTATGTTAAACAAAGATATTTCATTGAAAGAAAAGCTAACAGTTAGTTTTTCTTAGATATTTTTTCCATAGATTGTCATTTAGTAAGATGACATTAATAGTATGTCCTGTCACCACCCCATCATTTGATGACACTAGTGAACATGTTAATGGTATGTCATGTCACCACCCCATCATTTGATGACACTAGTGAACATGTTAATGGTATGTCCTGTCACCACCCCATCATTTGATTACACTAGTGAACATGTTAATAGTATGTCCTGTCACCACCCCATCATTTGATGACACTAGTGAACATGTTAATGGTATGTCCTGTCACCACCCCATCATTTGATGACACTAGTGAACATGTTAATGTTGACCAACACATTGTGCTAGTTGGAATGAATTACCTTCTGTCCAATCAAATCCAGGGCCTCTGAGACAGCAGGGTCAGTTGGGATCAGCATCAGGAGTTTCTGGACTCTTTTGGTGATCCTAGAAGTTCAAAGGTCATCATCAATGACACCAACATTCACAAGTTAAACAAAGTCCATCCATCAATGATTCCAACATTCACTTGACATATTGATCAGTCATTGATACAACATTTCAAATACAACTCTAGAGCAATGGAGGTCTACTTACTTGGGCTCATCTAGTTCTGTCAGTTGATACAACATTTCAAATACAACTCCACCTTTGGCCATCACAACTCCAGGCAACATCTTCTCCTGTCAAACGAAGGACATGCAACAATACTTTAGTGACATAATGGGCCCTAACCAGGTCTCTGTTAAAAAATAAGTCGATTATATCTATATTAATAAAAGGCAAAGCCCTCACTAACTCATCATTAATTCTCCATCTTCCTGTGTAGGTAGAAGCTGTTGAGTACACTCCCATGATGGTAATAGGCAAATTTCTTTTTAAAATTAACTTTCGTTGGGGTGCATGGACGCACCTATAATGTAGTTTTTTTAAATTTCTTTTTTAGTGTCCCATAACCTTGTGGTCGTAGGGGGTTCTAATGTTTCCGTTAGAACTTTCTCAGGGCTTGGTAGACCTTGGCGACGCCCCTCTTGTCTCCAGGTCAGCGGAGGAATTTTTAGCAATAGTCATTCATCAACATGTTTTATTGTGGCGTTATCTTGGGCTAGAGCCAACGCCCCTCAGCTTGTGAGGCGAGCGCTCTATTGACTTTGGTATCCAGCCGCCTTATATAAGCTTTACAAAAATAAGTTTAAAAGTTTGCTACAGTGTAAATGGATGGATCTTGACCAAACATAATCAATAAAAACTTGATTGACCACATGAAAATACTAGAGGGCATTAAACTGCTAAGGCTAATTTCATCTGGGCAGAGGGCCACACAGCATATTTTCAAAAACATTTAATACTTTATTCTCTTATCTTATCTTAGATATACAGACGCTCCTTCTATGCAGAAGATAATTGCGTCCACAGACCATGAGAGATGATCTGTTGGCAAGTGATGCAGCGGTCACAGGCCACGGCTATAGGGGTTCCACGCATTACCCCAGCCGCCTAACTATTGTCTAGTTAGGTACCCATTCGGAGTTGGGTGACTCGGGGACTCCTCAGGCCGCGAGAACAAGTCCACACCTTCGTGTGGATTCGAACCCGTGACCATCGGTATGACAGTCGAGAGCGCTACCTCTCGACCACCACGTCCCATTTTCTCCATTTAATTTTACATGATCTTGACAAATCTAGACAAATGTACCTATCATGATCCAGATTGAAATCAACATATCATCTTGCCCTTATTTTTGTTGTTTTCTTTTATAACCTGTATAAATATTATTTTCTTCATCCAATTATTATGAAACTTTGGGACTTTGCTGAGAGCGCTCCATATATGTTTCTAAAATCTCTTTTAAAATCTTTTGTTGAGGCAGAAGGCTCAAATGTCATAGTTTTAAAAAAAATTGTTCTGTTCAGTCCTGGCTACAAGGGATGGTTCTAGATCAAATTTGGTACCTAAGAACTTGATGGTTCTAGATCATATTTGGTACCTAAGAACTTGATGGTTCTAGATCATATTTGGTACCTAAGAACTTGATGGTTCTAGATCAAATTTGGTACCTAAGAACTTGATGGTTCTAGATCAAATTTGGTACCTAAGAACTTGATGGTTCTAGATCAAAGTTGGTACATAAGAACTTGATGGTTCTAGATCAAATTTGGTACATAAGAACTTGATGGTTCTAGATCAAATTTGGTACATAAGAACTTGATGGTTCTAGATCATATTTGGTACCTAAGAACTTGATGGTTATAGATCA